>CM065118.1:7817500-8032500 GCA_033026305.1 Cirrhinus molitorella | reverse complement strand
TTATTATGGTAGGTATCAGTTAAAAATAATAAAAAAAACCTAATAAAAGGTTATTATTTATTTTGATACTTATTCGATTGTTGTAAATAATTATGGCTTTTTATCTCACAATTCAGACTTTTTTTTCTCAGAATTGCGAGGAAAAAGTCTGAATGAGAGCTTAAAATTGTGAGAAAAAAGAAAGTAAGAATAGCAAGATGGAAACTTAGAATTGAAGAATATATCTGATTTTTTTTTATTACAGTTGTCTTTTATTTGCTATTCTGTGCTATCTCACAATTCTGTGTTTTACAATTCTGAACTTTTTTCAGAATTGCAAGATATAAATGCTGAATTGTAAAAAAAAAAAAAAAAAAAAAAAAAGTAATATGTAAAAAAAAACTTAATGTTATTATATATTTTATTATAAATATTTTTTTTTTCTTTTATGTTTAGTTTTTTTTAACAAAAAAGGGGGTTAGAAATAATCCTATGCTAAATGTATCATATTATAATCATTATGTATATTATTAATGAGTATCTTGATAGCTGTAAGTTTGGTTTAGAATATTTGTAACACTTTTTACCAAAAAAAAGTTACAATTGATCATATGATAAAAGTAACATATTATTACTATGTATATTAACAATATAAATTATTATAATAGGTGTTATTTTATTTTAAAACTTGCAACCAACCTACAAGTACTTTAAAAAAAAAAAAAGGGTTGTCATTAATTAACTTATTATGATTCAGTGTGTATTATTTAGATATTTTACTATGGTTTTAATACACTGGCAACCAACCAATTAACCAGTCTAACCAAAATATTAGAAATAATCATATCATGTAAGTGTATCATATTATTATTATTATTATTATATTAAAATATGTGTGTGGGATAGGTGTCAGTTTGGTTAAAATAGTTTCATTTGGCTTTTTATTGTTTCCAACCAACATTAAACAAATACAAAAAATGTTATTATAAAAATTTTGTAGTATATGTTAATATATATACTTTTGATAGGTGTTAGTTTGGTTTAAAATAATGTTTTCTTGTTAACACTTTTTATTATTATTTAATTGATAAATGCTTCATATTATAATGAATTATAGGTGTTAGTTTGCTTTAGAATAGTTTTCTTTAGCTTTTTAACACCGCTAACCATCCAAAAAAATAAATAAATAATAATTTTCACAAAAAAGGGGGGTTTGCAATTGATCATATGATGAATGTATATATTATTAATGTATATTATTGCAGTCAAACGATTAATCACATTTAATCACATCCAAAATAAAAGTTTTTGTTTACATAATAAATGTGTGAGTACTATGCATATTTATATGTATATACATAAATACACACACATGCATGTATATGTACAATTACAATTTTGTATATATAATATCAGTTATAAGATATAAATAAATGTAAACATCTAAATATTTATGTATTATGTATGTATTTATATATACATTGTAGAACACATATATTATCTAAACAAAAACACTTGTTTTGGATGCGATTAATCAT
Source organism: Cirrhinus molitorella (assembly GCA_033026305.1). NCBI lineage: Eukaryota > Metazoa > Chordata > Actinopteri > Cypriniformes > Cyprinidae > Cirrhinus > Cirrhinus molitorella. Next base: position 8,030,983 of record CM065118.1, on the reverse strand, counting down.
CGTTTGACAGCACTAATATATATATATATATATTTAAAATGCTGACAAACAGCCTAAAATGTTTGTTTTTAGCCTATAACCACAGCTGGATTGGATTACACTAATGTATATTTTTCATCAAGCTCCAGCAGTGACTAGATACTAATTTTTATAAAGCACTCATATCCTGGAAACATCCAGAATACCAATAAAATATCTCGGTCCTCTCCAAGTACATCATATTCCCAGCCCTTTGCTCCCCTAGCTAATCAAACCGCTGGATCTAAGTAGGAAACTGAGATTGGGAGCAAATGTCTGGGGTGTCTGTGTCTCCCAGCAGCCTTAGCTGGATGTGACGGTGACGTTTTGTAGGAAGGAGGTCATTATCTATTTTTAAATCGCCAACTTAAGCCATTAGATTTAGCAGCGTGTCTGTGCGCTCCAGACCGCCATTTGGCCAGAAAAACCCGCTCGTGTTTATTATTCAAGCTTGTGGCCCACAAAGAAGTATAAGAGGAAGGGATTGATCCGTCTTTGTCTCTGCTCTGTGTCTCCTCCCTCTCGTCATACAGTCATCTTTAATTCATGAGACACAGTGGTTGTCATTGTGCGCTGGAGTGGCTTGGCTCTCATTTGATTTGACTCCTGCCACCTGACAGTGCACTGCTGCTTGCTAACTAGCATCCAGGATTTCTGTCAGCGTGCACCATCTCACGTCCCCCGTGAGAGCGCCAGACACAGCTATTCCTGCGAACAGCTCTCCATCATCAACATACCGTGCTGATGAGCCTATACATCCACCGACTGTCAACTATAACAACTTAATTGTCCCGAAATTACCCCTTAAAGTCCCCGCAAAGCCTACGGAATCAAAAGAGCAATTGGTTACGACTATGAAAGTGATTAGCTGATGGGGAAAGTATTCAAATGGCTCCAACAAGCCTCTGGGGATCGTACGACATTAGCCGCGAAATGAAACTTCTGTGTTAACTGCCCAATGAAAACAATGAACGCACTTCTGAATGAGGAAACCATGCACATATAATGCATTGTGTCATGCTTGTATGGAAGCTTGGTTTCACCATCACAGGATAAAAAACTAAAGATAATCATGGCTTTTTATCTCACAATTTAGACTTTTTTCTTAGAATTTCAAGGAAAAAGTCTGAATGAGAACTCACAACTGTGAAAAAAAAAGTCAGAATTGTGAGATGGAAACTTGAAAATTGTAAGAAAAAGCTGAATGCTGCATAAAAAGTAAATATCTGAATATTCTAAATATCGCAATTCAGACTTTTGCAATTCTGCACTTGCATCTCAATTCTGAGCTTTTTCTCAGAGTTGGAAGATAAATGCAGAATTGCAAGAAATTGCAGAACTTTTTCTCAGAGTTGGGAGATAAATGCAGAATTCCAAGAAACTGCAGAAATTGCAGAACTTTTTCTCTACATTGCAGGATATCAACTCAGAATTGCGGGAAAAGGGAAAACAACTGCATACTAAGTAAAGTGCAAAATCAGACTTGTAAGATGTAAACTCTAAAGATGTAAGAATTCGAGTTTATATATAACAATTTTGACTTTTTCCACAATATGCTTTTATATCTCCCGATTTTGAGTTCATGTCTTGCAATTCAGATTTTAAACGCAACTTTTTTCACAGTTCTGTGCTTATATCTTAAAAGAACTTTTTCTCAGAATTGCATATAAACTCAGAATTGCAAGATGTAAATGCAAAATTTCAAAAGAATTGTGAGATAACTTTGCAATGCAGTAACAATTGCAAGGGGGAAAACTGAGGGAAACAAAGTCAGACAAATGCTAACAAAAGTTTGTTAGACAAATTCAAGAATTCTGAGAATTGTTAGATGCAAGCTCAGAATTGTGAAATGTAAACTTGGAATTGCAAAAAAAAAAAAAAAAAAAATCTGCTTTTATATCTCCCAGTTTTGTTTACATATATATATATATATATATATATATATAGGTGCAGCTCAAAAAATTAGAATATCGTGAAAAAGTAAAAAATCCAGTATCTCAAAATATTAGAATATTTACATGTGAGTTTCATTAAATGACCATCCCTATAAATTCCGGGTATCTCTTGTTCTTTGAAACCTCACTAATGGGGAAGACTGCTGACTTGGCCATGGTCCAGAAGACAATCATTGACAACCTCCACAAAGAGAGTAAGTCACAGAAGGTCATTACTGAATGGGGTGGCTGTTTACAGAGTGATGTATCAAAGCAAATTAAATGCAAAGTTGTCTGGAAGGAAGAAATTGGGTAGGCAAAGGTGCACAAGCAACAGGGATGACCGCAAGCTTGAGAATACTGTCAAGTAAAGCAGATTCAAACACTTGGGAGAGCTTCACAAGGAGTAGAATGAAGCCAGAGTCAGTGCATCAAGACTCACCACACTCAGACGTCTTCAGGAAAAGGCCTACCAAGCCACTTCTGAAACAGAAACAATGTCAGAAGCATCTTACCTGGGCTAAGGAGAAAAAGAACTGGACTGTTGCTCAGTGGTCCTATTTTCAGATAAAAGTAAATTTTGCATTTCATGTTGAAATCATGATCCCAGAGTCTGAAGGAATTGGACTGGAGAGGAACAGAATCCAAGCTTGAAGTCCAGTGTGAAGTTTCTGAAGTCAGTAAAGATTTGGGGTGCCGTTACATCTGCTGGTGTTGGCCCATTGTGTTTTATCAAGTGCAAAGTCAATGCAGCCATCTAGGAGATTTTGGAGCACTTTATGCTTCCACCTGCTGACAAGCTTTATGGAGATGCTGATTTCCTTTCCCAGCAGGACTTTAGCATCTGCCCACAGTGCAACAACCACTTGCAAGTGGTCTGCTGACCATGATATTACTGTGCTTTATTAGCCAGCCAACATGCCTGACCTGAACCCCATTCAGAATCTATGGGATATTTTCAAGACAAAGATGAAAAACAGTCAATCCAACAATACACAGATGATCTGAAAGTTAAATAGTGCCTCAGCAGTGCCACAGGCTGATCACTTCCATGCCACACTTTACTGATGCTGTAATTTGTGCTAGGAGCAAGTCATTTGCTGTAATAGGTGCTGCCGACCAAGTATTGTGTGCATAAATGAACACACTTTAAAGAACTTGAACTTGTCTGTTTGGCAAATCCTTTTTTCACAGTTCTGTGATTACATCTTGCAATTCTGAGTTTCCCAATTCTGAGCTTTTTTTGCAATTCTGCTATTATATCACCGGATTTCCTTTATATATAATTGAGGGTTTCCATAATTTAGAAGAACAAAGTCTGAATTGTGAAATGTAACCACAGTTTTAAAATAAAAAGTCAGGATTGTGAAATATAAACTCATGATTGCAAGAAAAAAGTCTGAGGAATTAAAAATAGGCCTATACTGAGGGGAAAAAAAGATAGAATGTGAGATCTTTTTACGAGGAACTAGAATTATTTTTCTCAGAATTGCAAGATATAAACTCAGAATTATGCAGAATTACAAAAAACAAAAAAAAAAAAATCTGAATTGTAAGACAAATTTGCAAGTGCAAAAAAAATAAAAAATAAAATAATAATAATAATAATAATTCTGAGAAAAAAGTAAGAAATGTGAGATGTACACTTGGAATTGCAAGGAAAAAGTACAATTTTGACTTTTTTTTTTTCAGAATTGGGAGAAACAAAGTCCGAATTGTGAGATATAAACTCAGAATTGCGATATATAAATATATAAAAAGTTAAAAAGACACAATTACAATTGTTTGCTATCAATAGTAAGCTACAAAAATAGTGCATGTCTGTTTCCATTCAAAGACAATGGTATATGTAATTATGTTTAAATATACATGGATAAACATATACAAACGTTTTATTGGCAGGATGTGTTCTCTGAGTTCTGCTTTTCTGGCTAGTTATTGCTAGTCAGCGTTCAATCAGGCATACATAAATGTTTGTGAGATTCACAGTTCACAGTCTTTGTATGAGATGTGCTACATGCATTTCAGTCTTTGAAAGAACACAGCACATCACTGCATTGCCAATTGATGGTTTTCTCTGGAAACAGTACTAGAAATACAGGCTTTCTGGGGTGTGTTAATTATGCTGGCTTGACAAAGCTAACATACTGTTATAGTACAAACTTAGGTTCGTTTTTTTGTTTCAAAATCCCTAACCAGAGACCAAAACATCTAAATGCATTTCAACCTAGAACTGCCAAAGTATTCAAACTGCATGAGGCTTAAAAAACCTTCAAACTAACCTTCAACTGTTCAAACATTCAAACTTTTGTTTTTAATTCCTCAAAGCTGCATTTATACCAGAATTTTCAACTGTAGCCAAAACTAACACTAAACAGAAACAGAATAGCATGGTACATGTCAAAATTTTCTCTGCTAATGCAAAAATGTAAAAGTAAAATACCATACTTCTTTAAAATGCGGATTGTGTAACATTTCTCAATGTGGTTTAATGGAAAACAAAGCGCGGTATGTGCACAGCTGGCTTTCGTGTTTATTGTTTATTGCAGGGACGAGGCGAGTGATTATGCTTTTATAATTGATTTATCTTTTAAGTGCACTGCTCAAGTGTATAATGGTGGAGTAGCATGACTGTGACCTTACTAACACTGCAGACGCTCCTCACTCATGTCCCTGAGCAACAGCCATGATGCACTTACCATTGATTCCCCTCTCGGGCAAATACATACGTAGGCATTTATCTGTCTGCTATAATAGACTCTTAAAAATAAAGGTTCCAAAAAAGTGTTTTTACAGTGACGCCATAGAAGAACCATTTTTGGTTCCCCAAAGAACCTTTCAGTGAACAATTTAAAAAAGAACTTGATTTAAAAAATCTAAAGAAACTTTTGTGCATTTGAAAGGTTCCATGGATGTTCAAAGTTCTTCACAGAACCATAAATGCCAATAAAGAACCTGTATTTTTATGAGTGTAGCTGATAAGACTATCAAAACCTACAAAAATAACTTTTTTTCTTTAAATCATCATCGAAGTCATTGAAGAAGAAGCCTTGTGTGAATTTCTGAATGATGAAAAGTATAATGCAGAGTCCAGCAGCACATGAGTAATTTTACAGCTAGGTTTGGATATAAAAAAGCATTTAAAAAGCCTAATTTGGGTTATCTTTACATATGAAGCTGAAATGATAAAATAATGCCTCAAATAGAGCAACCGGGGTCTCTGGTTTTTCAATTCATATTTTATAAGTGATTGAATTAGACCTTGAGTGGCTGGAGTCGGTTCTTTCAAGCGTTCCTCTCATCTGTTCGCTATCAATTATCTCTTTTTCAATCATGCAGGGAGGCCTTTCAGACCTTTATGCACTTCTGGTTGCGTGTTTGCTGGCAAGGCATTGCGTCCCCTTTACTTGGCCTGGACTTTTACAATCTAACGTATGTTTAGGCTTGTTCCGTGGAAGAAGTCATTTCTTCTGTTTTTGATTCATATGCTTCAGACATGAAAAGCAGTGGTTGGCTGCACAGCTTGAATCCTGTAATTTGATGTCTGAGACGTGTCTTTAGGGATGCCAAGGTGTGCTGCGCACCTCCTACAGAAAGAAATGATAATGTGTTTCTCATTGTTTTACGACTGGGGATTTTCAAGTTTGATTAGAATGTAAAAGTACGAGTGAAGCTTGTAGATTCGGCTTGTTGCACCAACTTGCATTTCGTCTTGCATTTCTTGTAGTCGCTTTGATAGCTTCAAGTGGTCATGCAACATGTTGGCGTATAGGGAAATATACAGAAATGCAACCAGTAAAATAAAACTCAAAAAAGATGCCTTCCTAGGGAGCATTTTAAGGCCCAAATAACAGTTCTTTATTTATGTTTGTGCTCTAGACAGTGTCAAAAGTTTTTGCAGCTAATCACAGACATATTTGTTTATTTTTTGAATGCAATGGTTAATCAGAAACCGTTTTTATTAAGCTCGCTCGGGAATCATCTCATAACTAATAAGTGTAGACGCAATGTAAATGAGAGATTCATTGTGTAGTTCATTTTGGAGAGCTTCTTGGATTATAACGTAACTTTGTGAGATTGTGATACGAAAAGTTTCTAAGATATAATCTATTCAGAATTAGTTTGAAACTTTTTTGGACACATACACTATACCATTCAAAAGTTTTTGAACAGTCAGATGTTTAATGTATTTAAAGAAGTCTCTTCTGCTCACCAAGAAATAATAAATTCAGAAATAATCTAATATTCTGATTTGCTGCTCAAAAACATTTATTATTATTATTATTATTATTATTATTATGTTGTTGTTGTTAAAAACAGCTGAGTAGGTTTTTTTGATGAATAGAAATTTCAGAAGAACAGCATTTATCTGAAATAGAAATCTTTTGTAACATTATAAATGTCTTTATCATCACTTTTGATCATTTTTAATTTAAAGCATCCTTTAAATTATATTAATAGTAATAAATGTTTCTTGAACAGCAAATGGATTCTGAAGGATCATGTGACTTGAATAATAATGCTAAAATTCAGCTTTAAAATCACATAAATTACATTCAATTAGTAAAAAGTTATTTAAAATAGTAAAAATATTTCAAAATTGTACTGTTTTTGCTGTACATCAAATAAATGCAGGCTTCGTGAGCAGAAGAGACTTATTTAAAAAAAACTTTAAAAATCTAAAAATTTAAAAAAACTTTTGACTGGTAGTGTACACACTGCAATATTTATGCTGGATTCACTCTCAAAATAGCAATGACTGACACAGTCATAACCACAGCCATAGACAGGACAAAAAATATATATGAGAGCAGCCTCAATGTTTTGATTCTGGAACCGATCCTGACCTAACTTCCAAAGACAGCGGGCGTCCTGAGTGAGGACCAGAAATTTTAATAGAGAGATATGCATTAATGCTCTGCTAGATGAGTTTTTGAAATGTTTTTGTTCTATAAATTTTGGCAAATTATAGGGATTTTTGCTTAGTATGGGAATTAAGTGCAATGTTTGAGTTGCAACTTTTCTCTTTGTTCAGTGCTAGAAGTAGTTTAAGCTAATGAATGAACAGTTTAACCAATTACCGTTGGGTACAAAAAATATTTTTGTAGGCTAAAACCTGAAAATGAGTTTGAATTTTAGCACATTCGGTGCTATTGTTCTGAAGTCAATGGGTTTTTTGAATGGGTTTTTGGTTAAACGCCTGAAATATGGTCTGTGGTGGAACACAAGCTCACCACATGCCTTTTACTCACCGCATTTTTCAAAAAATTGGTTGCTAACCAAATTTGGTGACTAAATTGGACTACAGAGGTTGTCAGAGACATTAAACATCATTATGCCAAACAGATAAATTTTCACAGCCCCCATTGTGTTTATAATCACACTCTTGCAACTAAGGGAAATGTCTTTTAAATAAAGTCTAAAAAAATGACACTGAAGTCATGTGACCAGTTTGATTATAGCCTACATTTAGCTTTTAACTTCTGGTGAGTTAAGTTGTGAAGATGATCTTAATGTGTAAAAATTATATGCTTTTGTTGGCCACAGAGCTTATTTTCTGCAATATTTTAAAATCCAATGAAAAAATCCTTGAATTTGTTGAAGGTGCTGTGAACTTAAGGGCTGGCCTACAAATATACGTCATCACTGCAGTGCTTTTTTCAACAAATCAAAAAATGTAGGGTGGGACTTGGTTCTGTGCATCGATTGTTGATTGGATTTTAAGTTGCTGATATTGCACTCAAAATTGGAGACAAGATGAATAAAATTATTGCATACATCGCAAAAAAGATGTCTGTCATTTTCACCAGATCTAGTTATGTAGTGTAAAAATTAAACATACCCAAGTGAATTGTTCACAGTAAGATCTATAGACTTTAACCTCTTAACCTATCATGTTTTAGAAATGATAAGAAATTATACAGTTGTGGCCAAAAAAACTAGCAATTCTCTCAGAAAATGCAACCCTTCTCTCGGAAAATTATTGCAGTTTTAAATGTTTTGGTACTCACATGCTTATTTTTTTATGTTTGCACTGGAACAACACACACACACACACACACACACACACACACACACACACAAAAAAAAACAGAAAAGAAAAGTCAAATCTGATTTAATTCCACACAGGACCCAAAAATGCACTGGACAAAATTATTGGCACCCTTAACTTAATATTTGGTAGCACCCCCTTTGGAAAAAATAACTGAAATCAGTCGCTTCCTGTAACCATGAATGAGTTTCTTACACCTCTCTAATGGAATTTTGGACCACTCTTCTTTTGCAAACTGCTCCAGGTCATTCAGATTTAAAGGGTGCCTTCTTCTAACTGCTGTTTTGAGATCTCTCCACAGGTGTTCTATGGAATTCAGATCTGGATTCATTGGCCATTTCAGAACTCTCTAATGCTTTGTTTGTAACCATTTCTGAGTGCTTTTTGAAGTGTGTTTTGGGTCATTGTCCTGCTGGAAGACCCATGACCTCTGGTGAATACGTAGCCTTCTGACACTGAATTCTTTGGTAATTATCAGATTTCATGATACCATTCACACAGTCAAAGCATCCAGTGCCAGAAGCAGTAAAGCAACCCCAAAACATCTTTGAAGCTCCACCATGTTTGACATGTTTCTTTAAAGGCCTCATTCCTTTTTCTGTAAACAGTGTCATGATGTCCTTTACCAAAAAGCTCTACTTTTGTCTCATCTGTCCACAGTACATTCTCCTAGAATGATTGTGGTTTTGTTACAAGTCTTGCTTTTGTATGTCTTTGTGTCAGCAGTGGTGTCCTATCATAGAGTCTCTTTTCATTCAGATGGTGACGGATAGTGTGAGCTGAAACTGTTGTACTCTGTGTCTGCAGATCAGCTTGAATTTGTTTGGAAGTTAATCTGGGTTCTTTATCCACCATTCGAACAATCCTTGTAATTTTTAATTTTACTCTAAGTCCACATCCAGGGAGGTTAGCTACAGTGCCATGGGCTGTAAACCTCTTGATGATATTGCGCACAATGGACACAGGAACATTAAGATCTCTGGAGATGGACTTGTAGCCTTGAGATTGTCTATGTTTTCCCACAGTTTCTTCTCTCAAATTCACATACAACGTTTTACACTTCTTTCTTTTCTCCATGTGCAGTATGACACACAATACAAAGGTTGAGTCAACTTTTCTCCATTTTAATGGTTGCAAGTGTGAATACTATAGTGCTCACATCTGTTACTTGCCACAGGTGTGTCTAAATACAAATTACAGGAGCATCACATGCTTCAAAGCAATTATTTCTTACAGTTTTGACAAGGTGTCAATAATTGTGTCCAGTCCATTTTTGAGTTCTGTGTAAACCAGTGCAAACAAAAACAATAAGCATGTGAATACCAAAACATTTGCAATTAGAACAATTTTATGAGAAAAGTTTTTCATTCTCTGACAGAATTGCAAGGGTGCCGATATTTTTGGCCATGACTGTCTATCAATTGAAAATTCATCCTTTGAAAACCATTTTTAAATTAGACATTGCATTTCCATGGAAAATGTCCATCAAAATCATATTACAAATGTTTCGTTCAAGAATTATACATTGGATAATGCACTTTCACTTAAGGGTTATAGAAGTCTTATTACTGCAGTGCTATTGAAACTATCTGACTGGATGCTTAATACACCCTGATATTAAAACACAGAATTGGCATCCTAGCCCACTGCAGAGATTTCGATTGCCCTAAATCTAGAGAAAAATGAGTGCGATTTTGCTAATTTCTTTGTCAGCGTGGTCCGGCACACTCCAAATGAATTGTGTTTGCTCTGCGGAGGCCCGTTCAGGAGGAGATAACACCGCTCGTGCGGTTTTCCTCCTGGTCAGCCTTTGAAGACAACAGCGTTACCACCACGCAGAGAGCCTGCAAGCCTGTTTTCAGTGGCCAAGATTAAGTAATTGTTCACAAGATGAACAATTTGTCGCCTGAGAGCTTTACAGAAACGTTTTATCGCGTGAAAACATATATATATATATATATATATATATGCGTAACCTGCCCCCTTAAAAAACACAAAGAGCATTTTCCTGCAATATAGGAAGTGCAAGGACCCATTTGGAAACAGATGAACCCTCCATTAGGTCATATGAAACCCTTCCATTTCCTTGAATTAGTGTGATGCAATTGCATGACAGAGGGCATTGTGGGTCAATAAAAGAAGACGACTTGCACTCATCCTATAATCAGCACAAGCCATCTCTGGACCGATAAGCCCATGCACTCCCGCAGCAAAGTGCTTCCCAGGAAATATGATTAGATACAAGCCTGTGTCGCTCGCAGCGGAGAGGTTGCTTTATTTGAGGTCTTATGTAATGGCGTATGCTCGTCAGCTGTGGAGAAGAGGGGCGTTAATAACCGCGAATGAGATGCAGGAACAAGACAAAAGAACCTAATGAAATATAAGACTAGCTGCTGGGTGCATTTTTCATGGGCGAACCCCTTTGTTTCTCTTGCTGAGGGATTTTTATGTAAAAAGTGCAATTAGGTAGGCGTCATAACTCTCTAGATTAGTAATTACTGCCTCATTTCTCAAGAGGACTTGGAAATTAAAGGAAGGGGGGTCTTTTGTTTTGCTACATTTTGCCGAAAGCAACTAAAACTCTTTCTAAGCATTTCATCTGGGCCACTGACAAAATACTGCATGCTATTTTAAGTCTCACACACTACTTTTGCAGGACAACGTGTGGTTTTCGGGTGCTGACCGGTTTGTGTTCTGACTGTTTTGGCTTGTTTGGTTAAATAAAGGTTCGTCTGTGCGGAGAAAAACACGTGTGTCATCATTTTAAATGAGTACTGGAGCTTTTACAAGACCCAAATTCAGAAAGATTTTAAAACAAGGGATCAGAGTCTCAGTTCATCGGTTGAGCATTTGAAAACAGTACACTTAAAAATAAAGGTGCTTTGCGATGCCATAGAAGAAACATTTTTGGTTCCACAAAGAACCATTCAGTCGAGAGTTCAGAATCAGAATCAGAAAGAGCTTTACTGCCAAGTATGCTTGTGCATACAAGGAATTTGTTTTTGTGTGATTAGCTACCAGTACACAGAGACAACAACAACACACAGACAAGAAAAATAAGATGAGAATAAAAAATACAAAAAATATATATAGAAAAGTGGTATGTATGTACAGTTGTGCTATAGATGACAGAGTGTAATAGAATAGAAAGAGATGCAGGGATGTATTAGGATGGAGGTGGTAACAAAAAAAATGCACATATTATTGCACATATTTTTATTGCACAATAGGGGAAACATTTAGCTCTTCGTAAGGTTGATTGCCTGGGGGAAGAAACTGTTCTTGTGCCTGGTTGTCCTGGTATTTGGGGCTCTGCAGCACCGACCTGATGGCAAAAGTTCAAAGAGGGGATGGCTTGGATGTGAGGGATCAAGCGTGATTTTCTGAGCACTTTTCCTCACTATGGATGCCTTTAAAGTACCATCTCCTTCTTACCTTTCTATAATCTGAAGATCCTTCTTTCATCTTTTGTGAAACAGAAAGGTTTCAGATATTAAAGTTTTTTTTTTATGGAATCATTTAGACAAAACAGGTTCTTCTATGGCATCATGAAGCGCCTTTATTTTTAAGAGTGTAGTAATTGCAGAGACATTTAAACATTTAAACTCGTAATTGTGAGTTATAATCAGAATTGCGAGATAAGACTTTTTTTTCCACATAAATGCGAGTTTGTATCTTGCATCCCTGACTTTTTTTGTCACAAATGCAAGTTTGTATATTGCAATTTTGAATTTCAAACTTGCAATTGTGAGTTATAGTCAGAATTGGGAGATAAAAAAAATCTTAATTCTGACTCTTTTTCTCATTAATGTGAGTTTGTATCTTGTAATCCTGACTTTTTTTGTCAGAATTGTGCAATATAAACTCGCAATTGTAAGTAATAAAGTCAGATTTGCAAGATATACACTCAATTCTGAGAAATTGTCAGAATTGCGTGATATAAACTTGCGATTGTGAGTTATAGTCATTCTCGTAATTCTGACTTTTTTTCTCATAAATGGGAGTTTGTATCTCGCAATCCTGATTTTTGAAGTTATAACGTCAGATTTGCAATATATACACTCATAAAGTTTATAGCTCACAATTCTGACTAAACTCACAATTCTGTGTTATAGTCACAATTGTGAGATATAAACTTACAATTTTGAGAAATTGTGAGATATAAGCACGCAATTCTGACTTTATAACTCACAACTACGAGTTTATATCATGTAATTTTGATTTAATTTCTCAGAATCGAGAGTTTATGTCTCACAGTTCTGAGAAAATTGCAAGATGTAAACTTGCATTTGTGAAAAAGGTCCGAATTATGAGATGAAAAGTTGCAATTACCTTTTTTTTTTTTTATTAATTAATAGAAAACAAGCTTCCATATCAGACTTATGAACAGTAGTGCATGTTGTTGTGGAAAAATGCTAAACAAATAAGTGCCGTTTTGTTTTCAAGGTTCAAATCACGAGAAATCTGATCACCTTAATATTTCCTGATTTAAAAAAACACCATTAATTCAAACTAAACTACAAAAACACCTTTTTCTTAACTTCTACAGCTTTTTTATGTCAGACAGAACATGTCTAATCTCACAAGAATAAAATGCATTCATATATCAAATAACAAGATAAAACAGTGATGCTATGACCTTTTTTTTATGTGACCACAAATAATCACGATACATGTAAATCCTGCACTAATGCTGATCTGGATGACAATCCCCTGCTCAAACTCATGACAGAAGTCAGTGTGTCTGATATCTCATCCTAAACGCTCATATTAATCTCCCTCACAATGACATGATGCTGATTAGCAGTCAGATAAAAGCCTGAGCTCCAGTAATGACTTTCATCCCAACACACAGTGATTACATTAACTCATTGTTACAGGATAATGTGGAGATTACTGTATAAAGTCAACTGTGCTTAGTTTTGTTTTCGCAATACGAGCATTATACTAAAGAGGCGGTCTGTGCACAGATCAGTGCTATTTCTTGGTTCATTGCCTCTCGGATGTGCAATAATGTGCTGGCTTTTTACCCTCTTTAATATATTGTGGTAATTAGTGCTGTTTGCTAAAGTATCACTGTTATTATTGTTCATTATTATTGCTAGTCATTTGAACAAACCACTCAACCTAAATATAATCATTTCAGGGTGTAACGTAACCTGTATGCTATACTGAATTACATTTCTACATATAGAAAATGTGAAAATTGTGCTTATTTGCATATGTAAATGAGCTGTGTTGAATGCCGGGACAGTGCATTCATGAGCAGTAACATGACCAGATGATGAGCTAACACGATCCAGACAGAAAAACAGAGAGCTGAAGTGTTTGATATGAGACAGGCAGGCTGTGGAAGTGTCAGGACAGTAGGTTTGTTGGTGTGTGTGTGTCCCGTTCACACCTCCAGCTGTCTGCACATCAAACGCAGGCAGGCCTGTGTGTGGCTGTGCGTCCCGTCGCCTGCTTCCTCTCACTGCTGTCTGTGGGTCTCCTCACAGCAGCATCAGCACATCCATTAACCCATGCAAATAAGACTTACACCTGACAGCCTCAAGTGTGTGGAAGATTAATTCTGCCACAGAATAAAACATTTAAGAATGTAATTGTGAGTTTTAATATTTTTAAGACTTTTTTTCTGATAATTCTGAGAAAAAAAAGTCAGATTTACAAGCTAACGCAGAATTCCAAGATATAAACTTGTGAGAAAAAAGGTCAGAACTTTGAGTTAAAATTAATCATTTTGAATATTTTACTCTGTGGTGGAAACATCTTTTTTTTTATCTCACAGTTAGAGTTTTATCCCATAATTCAGAAACAAGAAACAAGCTATTTGTTTTTCTCAAAGTGCTGAGTTTTCATCACAATAGCAAGTTAAAATCTCACAATTCTGAAAATTTATTTCCACCATAACAAAAGGTAATTGTGACTTTTAATGTAACAATTCTGAGGGGAAAAGTAATCAGAATTACGAGATATAACCTTAGGAATCTAAGACATAAACTAACAATTCTGACTTTTTTTTTTTTTTTTTTCATTTTGAGGTTAAAAAAACCCTGCAATTACATTTTTTTTTCTGTGGCAGATACTTTTTTTTTTTTTTTTTTTTTTATCTCATAGGGTTTTTTTTCTTACAAGCTTATATCTCAAAATTCTGAGTTCATGTCCTGCAAAAAACAAACAAACAAGCAAAACTACTCTGGGAAAAAAAGTCAGAATTGTTAGATTTAAACAAAAATAAATAAGTAAAATAAATCTGTTGTGGAATCTTTTTCATCTCACAGAGCTTTTTTTTTTTTCCTTTGCAATTGCAAGTTTAAGTCTAAGATATCTAATGCAATTCTGAGACAAAAACTCAGAATTATGAGATATAAACTAAGAATTTCAAGGGGGAAAAATCTGAATTATGATATAAAAAAAATCACAATAACCATTTTTTTTAAATTCCGTGGCAGAAACAAGCTATTTTTTATCTCACAGTTCTGAGTTTCATCACAATAGCAAGTTAAAATCTCACCATTTTGGAAGTTTATTTCCGCCATGAAGTAAAACATTAAACAAAAGGTAATTGTGACTTTTAATGTTGCAATTCTGAGGGAAATAGTAATCAGAATTATGAGATATTATAAACTTAGAATTCCAAGATATAAACTAACAATTCTGAGAAAAAAAAAACTGCAATTATTATTATTTTTTTTATTCTGTGGCAGAAGCTTTTTCATTCATGTCCTGCAATTCTGACAAAAAAAAAAAATTACATTTTTAAGTTTTTTTATTCTGTGGCTAAAACGTTTTTATCTCATAGTTAGTGTTTTGTTTCTCGTAATTCTGGAAAAATACTGTAAAAACTTTCATTTTTGTCATGATTTAAAAATAATAATAATAATAACAATAATAATAATAATTGAAATACAATCAATTTAATTCCATGACCGAAAAAAAATAATCCTTTTTATTTCACAGCTCTGACTTTTTTTAATGGCAGTTACAAGTTTATATCTCTTAGTTCCTACTTTTCTTCTTTGAATTTCAAGTTTAACAAAAAAACAAACAAACAAACAAACAAAAAAAAAAAAAAAAAAACAGCAATTGTGTTCAATTAAGTTCATGTCCTGTAATTCTGACAAAAAAAAAGCCTTTTTTTTTTATTCCATGGCGGAAACAATCTCCTTTTTTAACTCATAGTTCTGGCTTTTTTATGCCTATTAATAGTTTTTATTCCATGGGAGAAGCTTTTAAATAATAATATATATATATATATATATATATGATAAAATATTTATATATTTTAAATATAAAAAAATATTCTGGAAAAAAGGTCAGAATTGTAAGATTTAATAATGAAATAAAAAAATAAAAAAACAGTATTCTGAAACAAAACAATTACTTTTTTCCTATTTTCTTTCTTTTT
This sequence comes from Cirrhinus molitorella, assembly GCA_033026305.1. NCBI lineage: Eukaryota > Metazoa > Chordata > Actinopteri > Cypriniformes > Cyprinidae > Cirrhinus > Cirrhinus molitorella. Next base: position 8,015,571 of record CM065118.1, on the reverse strand, counting down.
TATTCCATGCTGGAATTCATCTCACAGTTCTTATTTTATTTTATTATCATATTTTTTTTTTTTAATGCAATTGCAAGTTTATATCTCTTAATACTGACTTTTCTTTTTGGAATTTTGAGTTTATACATTGCAAAAAAAAAAAAAAAAAAATCACTAAATTCGAAGATATAAACTCAATTTCCTTTTTACTACCTTTTTTTTTTTTTTTTACCTTTTTTTTCCACATTACATGGTGGAAACAAAGTCCTTTTAAAAGTTAGAGCTTTTAATCTCACAATTACAGCTTTTTTAAATCAATGAGTGTCATGTAATTCTAACAACAACAAAAAAATACAATATATCTCAATCTTACTTTCTTTTCACAATTACTCATTTTACATGAGAACATGATATAATGGTAAAAAAGAAATGTCTAATTGTAAGATATCATCACTTATATTGTGAAGGACAATTGAGTTGGCCATTTTACCTGAACACTGTGCTGATGTACACACGTTATTTAAACAGTTAATATTTTAGATCCCATACAGAAAGATAGAGGAGACGTGACTTCATACAAAAGCAGCACTTAGGGAAATTAAGCATTATGTGCAGAGACGTTTTAATGCCGCTCTTGATTTGCGAAAAGCTGCTCAATACACCTGATTTCACCCCATTACTTAGCTGAAAATGAGCTTATGAAAAGAGGACACTATTGGTTCTGTAAATGCAAATACATCTCGTTGGTTAATAAAGTAACATTTAATGGACTGAAATCCATCATAGCAGATGTTTTTATTCAAACCATTAACCCTTTGTGTCCTCGTCCGCCCGCTACATCATTGCTTAATGACACAGAAAAGGGAAAAGCTTCATTAATCACAAGTCCTGACTAAGCCTTTCTCTGATCAATTTCTAGCCCTCAGTGTCATTTAGAAGCAATGGCCATTTTTATGTTACGCTTTTATAACATCTGTAACATTGAGGAGAGAGTAAAGGTTAACAGCTGGCTGAATTCGTCAGGGTTTACAGCAGGACGCTGCGTCATTTTTGTTTCTAGAGGCTCAGAGAAGGTGAACACGGTAATGGATATTAAAAATGTTACACAACTAAATTACAGGCTAATTAAAAAAACACAAACAAACATTGGGCCTCATTCATGAAACATGAGCACAGTGACTTTCTATGTGCTTTTTATAGTTATAAAATGTAAAAACAATGAGAAATGTGACCCTGGGCCACAAAACCAGCCATATTTGTAGCAACAGCCAAAAATACATTGTATGGGTCAAAATGATATTTTCTTTTATGCCAAAAATCACTAGGATATTAAGTAAAGATCATGTTCCATGATGATATTTTGTAAATCTCTTAGCGTAAATATATCAAAACTTCATTTTTGATTAGTAATATGCATTGCTAAGAACTTCATTTGGACAACATTTTTTTGCACCCTCAGATTCCTGATTTTCAACTTGTATCTGGCCCAATATTGTCCTATCCTAACAAACCAGATGATGTATAAATCTCAATTTCAAAAAATGGACCCTTATGACTGGTTTTGTGGTCCATAGTCACAAGTATATTTAAAACTTTTTTCTGTCTTAGTTCTGTAGCTCATTATATTGTTTGTCAGTACATTAAGGCACTTGAAATAATTACATGAGTAAATATAAAGATTGAGTTAAAATTAACACGCAAATTGATATGTGAGCTGACGGCTGGCACCGGGATGTATTTACTGCTAACACATCTTCATGTCATCTCCAGTAACTGAAGCATAAAAATCTCTGCTCTGCCTCACTAATTAAAGGACACAAACTTTGAGCGTTAATAAGCCTCTCGCTGCGTTTGTAAGTAAGTAAGGAAGGAAGAGAAAGCAGAAATGCCGTCTGATCGCCCCGCTTTCGGCTCCTGACCTTCACGTCACTAGTACTCTTGAAGAACATTAATAATTCAGCTCTGATAATTAGTTTACTCCTGCTCCTATTTTAGGTTCCCCTCTTTTCATTTACCTGTGAATTAGCCCCAAAAACAAAAGGTCACCTTTGGTAATGGAAGTATTTACTCCAAATACTTTATCTCGGTGTCTCTTGTGAAACATCTTCTAAAAATCAAGGTTTCAAAGGGGGTTGTTGCATCGTTGTCATAAAATAATAATTTCTGAAAATACCCTTTCAGTGAACAGTTCTAACATCTCAGCTTTCTTCTCAGAAAGAAATGGTGAGGAAAAAAATCTGAATTATGTGATATAAACTGATTTATACATCATAATAAATAAGTTTTGTTAGAATATGACAATATTTGGCTGAGATACAACTATTTGAAAATCTGAAATCTGAGGGTGCAAAAAATCTAAATAGTGAGAAACTGCCTTTAAATTTGTCCAAATTAAGTTCTTAGCAATGCATATTACTAAATATCTTCAGGGAACATGATCTTTACTATCCTAATGATTTTTGCCATTACAAAATTTGATCATTTTGACCCATACAATGTATTTTTGGCTATTGCTACAACACTTTATCTCGGTGTCTCTTGTGAAACTTACAAAGGGTTTGTTATTTGCATCTTCTAAAAAAAAAAAAGGTTTCAAAGGGGTTTGTTGGATCGCTGTCATAAAATAATAATTTCTGAAAATACCCTTTCAGTGAGCAGTTCTTAACATCTCAGTTTTCTTCTCAGAAAGAAATAGTGAGGAAAAAATCTGAATTATGAGATATTAACTCAATTGCTAGAAAACAATCATAACTGAGAGATAAAAAGTCAATTATCTTATTTTATTTTATCCAACAGCAGGAATAAACTCTGAAAAATACATTCATATATGTGACCCTGGACCACAAAACCAGCCATAAGGGTCAATTTTATGAAATTCAGATTTATACATCATAATAAGTTTTGTCAGAATAGGACAATATTTGGCCGAGATACAAATATCTGAGGGTGCAAAAAATCTAAATAGTGAGAAATCGCCTTTAAATTTGTCCAAATTAAGTTCTTAGCAATGCATATTACTAAAATATCTTCAGGGAACATGATATTTACTATCCTAATGATTTTTGGCATTAAAAAAAATTGTAAGTTTGACCCATACAATGTTTTTTTGGCTATTGCTACAAATATACCTGTGCTGCTTAAGACTGATTTTGTGGCCCAGGTCACATATTTTGTATATTTTCACGACTTTTAATATTTGTTTTGCCCTCATTTTAGTGATCCTGCAGAGAAATGCACTTTTAAAAGTACAAATATTGTCTCTCAATTAATACGATGCTATGTGAAATGCTTTCACAATAATTCTAATAGAATTTGAATGTGATGTTTTAAGTATTTTGAGATGGATTTAACTCTTGTGCTGTGCTGAAAATCCTTTTCCAGTCCAAAAATGTCCTCTCATTATGCTATATCATCAAATACTGGATGCAATCTTTTTGCAAACTTTCTTTTTTCAATTAGCACAGGTTTTGTATTCCTTTTTTGGAACTGAGTGGTCATAGTTCAGTTTGGACTGAAATTATCCACCTTATTTTTCAACGTGGAAGTAAGCCATTTTCTGTGAATGTGCAAGGCTTCTGGTTCATTAGCTGATGTAGGGAAATAATGAGAAGGATAATAATGTGCAGTAAATGGTAAAACTGTTTGCACTACAAACCAGTGTGTTCATAATTAAGACAATATATTAAAATAATATGGTAAGACACACCAGTTTGTAATATCAAACAGCAAGGCGAGCTGTTTTGTACAGCTAAAAACAGCTTGAAGTGAATGGGACCAGAACCCAGACCCATAAAGTTTACAAATGGCCGCAGCCGCTCTTATGGGAAAAAAAAATTAGGTGGATACACCGTCTGTTTTAGATCAGTCAAGCAGTTGCATAAAGAAATACAAAACCTGAATCTATCTATCTATTCCCACTACTAAGAACCTTTGTGCAATGTTAAAGTTTCTTCATGGATCCATCAGTGCCAATAAAGAACTTTTCTTTTTAAGAGTGAACTCTGAGAAGTTTTGTATGTCCATGTTCTCTTCAGCAATGACAAATGCTTCTCAATTTCACCTCAAACACCTTTAAGAAGTCAGCTGTCTCAGATATCCTCTGCATCACCCCCGTTTTCTCCTCCAACTCTGATCCCACCTTCCCCCTTCCTCTCTGCATTAAAACACACCAATGGTTTCTCCCTTTGATGTGATGGTGCTATTTGCTTCACAATAGCTGCTCATCCTGAGCCATCTCTTGTGTTTATGGCTCTTTGTGTGAAATCCAGCAAACTCCTACAGATCGCCCCCCTGCTCCAGTCTTCATTCACAAGCTCTCAGAATCACCCTCTCTGTACATTTATGACCTGAGAAGTCAGATTATGCAGCGTGAAGTATGAATTGATCTCTATGTGTGTGTGTGTGTGTGTGTGTGTGTGTGTCAATGAGTTTCTGAAAATGGCTCACAACTGTACAGTAGTAAAACCTCTGTAAATACACTTACAGATAAAAAAAGCCTTAAAGGCCTATAAATGCTGTAAGGTGCATGCAATGGTTAGTGTGTAGCAATTATAATTACATTTCTCAGTGGTGTTGATATGTGGTTTCTAAGCTGTTATGAGTGATTTGTGCTTTCTAGTAGTTACTTGAGATAGTAAGCGCCCAAAACATCCAAATCAAAATTCCCACACTTTAAAAAAAATAAAGGTTCTGTAAGGTTTTTTTAAGCAAACCATTTTTGGTTCCCCAAGAACCCTTAGTAAACAGTTCTTGAAAATTGTTTTTCTTAGTTTGAAGAACATTTTAAAAATGTAACCTTTTTCCCTGCCAGAAAGAACTTTTTGTGAAACAAAAAAGTTCAATGGATGTTAAAGGTTCTTCATGGAACCTTAGATGCCAATAAAGAACCTTTGTTTTTAAGTGTGTAAGTTAAGAAAACCATTAGTGATAATGACTTCTACCCATATAAATGTAAGGAGTTTGTTGAAACTGGGCACTGGACTCTAAAATGGCTTATCCCCTTCTTTAGCATAAATTAATGTCATTTTTCTAATTTATTTGTTGTTGGCAAAAACTGTACATTTAATAGCTTTGCAACATGTCTCAAGAAGCTGCATTCAGGTTTTATACTTCAGCATTAACTCTGACATATGAACCTCTTCCTCTCTGATTATTATCCAGCTGACAAACCGAATCATGACTTCAATAAATGTATGAACCACACTATGAATTTTTATGAATGATGACCAACTCTGCATTTAATGGGAATATTATGTTTTGATGGGATGAAATTCTAAAATACGACATAATGGAACATTCTGGAAGAAGAATGATGTATATTTTGAAGTACTGTAAAATTGATTTGTATAATAATTGTGTTTGGATTGCTTAATGGCGCAATATTAAGTTGGTCATTTTTTTTTTTTTTTTTTTTTTTGTCATAAGTCAGTAATAATAAAAGGGCCACTGCGTATCAGCCTGAAAATTTCCTAATAATTTACTCACCCTAATGTCATCAAAGATGTTCATGTCTATCTTTCTTCAGTCAAAAAGAAAGTAAGGTTTTTAAGGAAAACATTCCAGGATTTCTCTCCATATAGTGGACTTCAATGGTGGCCAGTGGGGTGAAGGTCCAAATTGCAGTTTTAAAGGGCTCTACATGATCTCAAAAAAAAAAAAAAAAAAAATGGTTGCCGGAATTTTACCGTAAATAATATGGTCAGAGCATTTTAAGCTTTTACTGTTTTCACTTAAATTTACAGGTAAATACTGTAATTTCATTAACTGATATAATGGTAATGTACCCATTAAAGTACTGTAATCTGTTTTGGACCTTTGTAATACACTGATAACCACAAAAAACAGGTGGTGGCGAGAAAGTCACATGATGAAACAAAGCCCATCACAAGCAGCTTTTAAATGTTAACAGATATAGAAGGTGCACAGTGTCATTGACCATCAACACCATCATGCGACACACATGAAACTGAAATAATGCAATAAACATTAATTTAACAACATTAGATGTTACAACCCTAGTGTACAAAACTGATAAGAAAAAAACTAAGCAGAAAGACTTATTTCAACAAAAAAACATCAAATAAAAAAAATGTAACACAGGGAAATCTAGTAATGTCAATTTATGGTTATTCACTGTCTTTTACTGTTAACAATTTAACATAACTTTTTTACAGTGTAGTGGAACGATTGGTAATTTTCTTAAATTTGATTGGTAATTTTCTAAAAATGACAATTTAGATACTTTCTAACCGCAAAAACGCATTACGTAAAAACATTGGAAAGGTGTTGCATGGTTAGTTCTTCGTCTGTGTACTTCGGTTCAGAAAGGTTGGGTAGAGTGAAAAGCTACATCTCATTTTCTCCTCCAACTTCAAAATCGGCCAACATTGTTTTACCTTTTTTGTAAAGGGTGTTTGACTTTCTTTGCACATTGCTGTATAAACACTGGGTCGGTACTAGTGTTGCTTTCGTCAACGAAAATTATGACTAAATATCGATGTCAAAAAAAACTTTATCACTTGACGAAAATCTGGAATGGAATCGTCTGGAATTCCATGTCTGGAATGGATGTATTCTTGAGTCTATAAGGTAACAATAATAAGATAACCTTGCTTGAAATGGGTTTGGCTAAAAGAAAATTTTGGTTTCGTCTATACTGCTAGGTACTTATACTATATTGACTGGGTTAAACAGAATTGCATTACTAAAAAGAGACTAAAATACAATTTTTTATTGACTAAAACTAGACTAAATGTCATCAGTTTTCGTCAACTAAAACTAGACGAAAATAGTCATGGATAATTCTGACTAAAATGCTCAGACTTTTAGTTGACTGAAACTTGACAAGACTAAAAAGAGTATGAACGTGACTAAAACTAATAAAAACTAAAATGACAGCTTCACACAAAGACAAGATGAAAACCAAAATTAAAACAGGCCACCAAAAACAACACTAGTCGGTACTTCTGCCTATGTCATGCATGACCTTTCCAACGTGATTACATAATGCGTTAGGTCGACCTAGATCAAGACGAGCATTTCTGGTTAAAAAGCATATACATTTGTATTATTATTATTCTTTTTTTTTAGATAAGACCCTTATTCCTCGGCTGGGATTGTGCAGAGTTCTTTGAAGCTGCATTGAATCTGCAGTTTGGATAAAAAGAGTATGAATGTGACTAAAACTAATAAAAACTAAAATGACAGCTTCACACAAAGACAAGATGAAAACTAAAATTAAAACAGGCCACCAAAAACAACACTAGTCGGTACTTCTGCCTATGTCATGCATGACCTTTCCAACGTGATTACATAATGTGTTAGGTTGACCTAGATCAAGACGAGCATTTCTGGTTAAAAAGTATATACATTTGTATTATTATTATTATTATTTTTTTTTTTTTTTAGATAAGACCCTTATTCCTCGGCTGGGATTGTCTAGAGTTCTTTGAAGCTGCATTGAATCTGCAGTTTGGGCCTTCAACTCGTTGGCCACTATATGGAAAAAAATCCTGGAACGTTTTCTTCAAAAACCTTAAGTTCTTTTCAACTGAAGATAGAAAGACGTGAACATCTTGGATAACATGGGGTGAGTAAATTATCAGGAAATTGATGTGAACTAATCCTTTAATATGAGTGAGTGGATATTTTTTCTCTAAAAATGTACATTCCGGAGCAGCATACAATTGTAAAAATATAGCTAGTAGTGTTTCCAATTAGTGATTTTTTATTAGCCAGTCCCCAATGCCTTGAGTAGAAGCTGTATTTGAGTTCCACATACTCGCCGCATGTGTTTATTACATGCTTGCACTCGACACTCAAAATCCCACTGCAACATGTGCTTATTGATTTTGGCCTTTTTTCTTTTACATAAGCCAGGCTGACTCGCAGCTCCAGGCAGACGGGCTGATGTAAATATAGATCGAAAAGTTCCCTGCATCCGCGCCAGAGAAAGCGCACCATTGAGTCCTGACAACAACCTTTGCTGAGTTCTGCCTAGTGCACTTATAGAACTGACATCCATGGGTTCACAAACAATCGGTGCCAAGTCTGAAGTCGAGCTGAAGTTGGAGGCATGAAAGGTGACATTTGGTGAGCGCCAGCAGCGAGTTTCGAGCTCGGTGGAGGAGTTTGGAGAACTCGGGAGAACTTTAGAGAAGACGGAGGCCTTCAGCGGTGCAGGGCGGTGGAACTGCAGGGGATGCATGTTCAGTACAGACTCTTCCTCATGCCTCCTGTGACTGATTTGCTATGTTCTCTGCTCGCTCAAACTTTACTTCTGCTGTGTTGACTCAATATCTTGCCATAAACTGTGGCATATGCATGCACCATGAAAATGGTGAAAAATATTTTTTATTAAGCAGTATATTGTATATTTTACGGGTGATGAGAGACGCATTTAGTAATTTTTAACCCTATAAAAGCTAGTGTACCATATTTCACATTTCCAAGGCATCTAAATAATCAACATAATATATATTTTTTGTAATATTTCAAGATCAATACTTACAGGATTTAAGCAATTTGGGTTTCCTTGACATTGGGTTTCCTTGTTTTTTTCCCCCTCCTCGAATATGAGCACTATATTCGCATATGACAATTTCCTGATATATCAAATATAATGCTCAACAAAAACATATGCAAAAGATTCATAATGTAGGAATTGGTTCGCTTTTAATTAATCAGTGTGACATGAACTACCTGATATCATGACAAAAATGTACCTGTGAAAACTCTTTCGCAAGACGTGAAAATACATACCAAGTAGATATCACTGCAGTTTCCAATAGAAATGAACACTAAAGGCGGTAAAACAGTGAGCACTTTCGTACAGTTATGATTATAGCTCCATATGTTTTGCTTTCCAGACATAACAAGCTTGCTCCGTGACTTAGGAAGTGGAATCCTTGGTTAAGAATACTGTGAAAAACATGACTCATGATGAAAAGCTGAAAGATCAGAGATTGGAAAACAAGCTAAAACGGCATGCTTGCGATTGTTCATACTATCGGGTAGGTTTAGGTGTAGCGCAGATAGTACGTTATTTTAAAACGTCACAGATCATTAGAGTTATAGCGCCACTCAATGGACATTTCAAGTCAAAAATGCGATGAAACGTATTGTACAAAACAAAACGTACTGTGCCATATGTACCACAGGTAAATTTTCATCATGAGATCAGGTTTCTTCCACCATTATTAATAAAATCCAATATTTTTTTGCAACCTAGACTTACAGCAGTTAAATCTTTGAATACAGCTCCATTTTAGAATTCTACTTTTAATCGTTGTTCAAATTTGAATTACAATTCTGCATTCTGTTTGCATATTCACTTCAAATTCAGAAATAGAACTGGAATTTTAAATATCTTTTCAGTCACTTAAATATAGCTCAAGGTCTGCAAAAAAAGCAAATGTTTCGGCTTACTGCCTTCGTCAGTGTGATTAGGGCTATGTCTACATTAATCCGGATACATTTGAAAACTGAGTTTTCGTTTTAAAACGCTCTCCGTCTACACTAGCTTTTTCAAGCATTTTTAAAAAAGTTTCTCAGCCACACCTGAATGTGGGAAAACGTAAAATTTGCCTTACTGCGCATACGTAGAGCCTCCAAAAAACTCGGAACAGACATATTAAGTTTTCACGCAATTCGTCTGGCAGGATGATTTTATTCACGGAAATATCTCATAATTTACTGACGCGTCCATGTCGCGCTCACTCATATTTGGTCTAAAAAGCAGCTGCCGTAATGTTTTGCTGCAGGAGTCAGGACAGCAACTGTGAGTACATTTTTTGTCATCATTTTAGGACTGTAATATGAAAAGTGTACAAGGTAAATCTCTTCAGCAGCAGTGACAGTGAATAGCACATAACAGGCACAATTACCGGTATAAACAGATATCTATTGGTACAATATGCGTCATATGACTAAATATGCGTCATCGTTTTCAAATGCCTCAGTTTTCACAGTCTACACTACAACGCACAAATGGTGTTTTCAAATTTATCCACTTTGGAGAACGTTTTCAAAATGCTTTGTTTTCCCTGACAAAAAACGCTGTCTCAATGTGGATGAAAGGCCAAAACGGAGAGAAAAATATGCGTTTTCAAATGAAAACGTATTAGTGTGGACATGGCCTAGATTTCAGTAACTCAATGATTATATTTAAGACAAATAAAGACTGAAAGGTGGTAATGATTAGCTTCACAATTTCAGACTCCAGATCAGTTCCAGTCACATTTTGACTGCCACACAAGTTTGTCATGTAAAGAGTAAACATCTACAAAATGGTTTAAAACATGCTAAAATGGAGAAGAGCGTACTACTGTCTTAAGATGAAAAAGCTGAAAGATCAACTGAAGATCAGTGAAAATCACTTATAAACACTGCCACTTCCAACACATCCTACGTACAAGCTACGTACTTTATATGACCTCACACCTGAGACTAGATTAGGTGAAATAACAGTGAAATGTTTGTGTTCTGCTCCCAATATCCATGCTGGTGATGTTTTGCTGTCAAGTCCTCAGGCTGGTGTTTGCAGGGCTCTAGTGTGTGAGAGCTAATGAGTTCACTGTCAGAGTGGTCTTGATCAATTATTAACGGCGCTCCAAGTATCAGTGTCATAACTCCACTCAGCTTCAACTTCCGTTTCCTACCGAGCACATCTGCTGCCGCATGACGGAGTTAAGACTCACCTTTCCTGTATTCCTCTCATGTTGCTCTGCCCTCGCGTTCCCTTCCTTATTTCGTCCTTTGACTTTCTGCTTCCTGCATGTCCCTTCCCTTACATTGTACTACTGTCTTTTTGTTCTTTTCCAGTTTTACAGGAAAAGATGCATCTTTTCACAATATGGACAACTGAGGGACTCATACTCAACTATTACGGAAGGCTCAAATGCTCACTGATGCTCCAGAAGGAAAGAACATGCATTTGAACTTATTTAGTCTTCTGGGAAACATGTAACTATTTCTGTAGCCTCTGAAGGGCTACAGAAATGCTCTTAATGCATGTTTTTTTTCCTTCTGGAGCATCAGTGAGCATTTAAACCTTCTGTAATAGTTGCATGAGAGTCCCTCAGTTGGCCTCAGTGTGAAAAGATGGATCTCAAAATCATATAGTCATTGTTGAAAAGTGTTCAAATACACAAAAATGCTGGAAAAACAAAGAATTTGTGGGACCTGAAAGATTTTTCTGAAGAACAGCAGGCAGTTTAACTGTTCAGAAAAACAAGGGACTCATGAACAACTAAAAAAAAAAAAAAAGTTGTGGATCATTCAGGTAACAACACGGTATTAACAATAAACAATTCAACTATTGTTTAATCTTGTGAACTATATATAAACATATTTAATGTGAAATATCTTATTCAGGTCAGTACTAAAACAATAACATGCATTTTGTATGATCATTCTATATGATTAAACTTCAAACTCAACCGTATCACTTTTTTTTTTGTATTTCTACTCCATTTCACTGTCACTTTTTTGTTTCCTTTCCTAACTTCCAATCACATTTCACTTATTTTCCTTTCCTGTTTTACACAAATTAATTCCTTTGCTTACCTTCTGACTTCCTCTTATACTTCCCACACTTACCCGTTTAATTTCTTGTTCTCTTCTTATGTCTCACTTCCTTTACCTTCCTCTTTTCCATACTTACCTTTCCTCCTCTCATTCCATTGACTTTGATTTCCTTACCGTATATTATTTTCTTCCTCTTCCCTTCCTCACATCTCACTTCCTTTTCCAGTACTTTCTTCCTCTCATGTGTCAATTTCCTTGTATGTCCTTCTTTTGCTCTTCCTTTTCTTATATTACTTCCTCTTCTCTGCACTTTCCTTGTTTCACTTCCCTGTTTCACTTCCTTTCCTGCTCTCGCATCCGACTTCCTTTCCTCCTTCCGCCTCTATCTCGTCTCGTCTTCCTCTCATTTTTCACTTCCTTTCCTTTCATGTCTTTAGGTGTCTTCCTCTCAGACCCCACTTTTCTTATTCACACATTCTTTCCTTACCTTTTTTTCTTTTGTCTTTATCTCATGCCTTACTTCCTTTCCTTTATTTCTATCACATCTCACTTCCTTTCCTCTCATTTCCACCCCCCTCCCCCCAATTATCATATTTCAACACACTCGGAGTCCAATAAAACGATTGATACAGATGATGTGTGGGCTGAGTGATATGCTTCTCTGGTGTGAAAGAGAGGAGGAGAGAGGGAGCGTGTGTAGTGTGCAATTAGAGGGGGCTTTTTCAGCGCGTTTCTGCCCTTTCAGAGAATATGATATCACTCACAGAGAATTTCCTGCTGCCTATATTTTTGGACACAATGTACCCAGGAGCATGGCAGGCTGCAAGAAACACTGAGGATTTGGGCTTCCTTTGGAGAGGAATTCAATGTCACATCAACACGTCTGGCCACATGCACAATACAGATTCACACGGCCTTTGATGAACAGACTGATGGATGGGATACAATGCAGTGCATTCTGGGAGATTCTATACTGTCATGAAATCAGTACATAGCCCTCTGAGTTAGAGTGTAAAACATGCCTAGTCTCTAGGAAAGACTATATCATTTTCTTTTTACCCTTTTCACCTAATTTTTTAACCTATTTTTTCACTTTTTATCTTGTTTTATGATTTATCCATCTATTTACAGTTGAGGTCAAGAGTTTACACACACACACACACACATTGTAGAATTTGCAAAATGTTTAACCAAAATAAGAGGGATCATACAAAATGCATGTTTTTTTTTTTTTTTATTTAGTACTGACCTGAATAACATATTAATAACTATATTACATATAGTCCATAAGAGAAAAGATTAATAGAATTTATAAAAATGATTCCTAATACTGTGTTTTTACCTGAATTATCCATAGCTGCTTTTTTTTTTTTTTTGGTGATAATTCATGAGTCCCTTGTTTGTCCTGAACAGTTAAACTGCCTGCTGTTCTTCCCTTCAAATTCTTTGGTTTTTCAGCATTTTTGTGTATTTGAACCCTTTCCTACAATTAACTATGAATTGAGATCCATTATTTGACACTGAGGACAACTGAGAGACTCATATGCAACTATTACAGAAGATTCAAATGCTCACTGATGCTCCAGAAGGAAACATGATGCATTAAGAGCCAGGGGTGCTGAAAAAACAAAGAATTTGTGGGACCTGAAGGATTTTTCTGAAGATCAGTGGGCAGTTTAACTGTTCAGGACAAACAAGGGACTCATGAACAACTATCACTAAACAAAAACAAAAGCAAAAACAAAAAACAGCCATGAATCGTTCAGGTAACAATACAATATTAAGAATCAAGGGGATGTAAACTTTTGGACAGTGTAATTTTTTATAAATTTAACTAATATTTTTTGTTGTGGACTGTATGTAAACGTCTTTTATGTGAAATATCTTATTCAGGTCAGTACTAAATAAAAAATACATGCATTTTGTATGATCCCTCTTATTTTGGTAAAATAATTGGGTCATTCTATAATTGTGGGTACATCTCATGTCCGTGAAGTATATTTTTTATTATTTTCATCAGTATAAAACCCTGATGCTTAATTTTCTAATACACAATTATATTTTTCCCAATCACACTACTACGTGTTGAAAAAGCCATATCTTTTGTTAAAAAATTATGCTCATATCACATAAAACCTTGGCATTCAGCTGTCCAATTTTATAAAGTTGCTCATTCTACTTTGCATGTAAGCATAAAATACTAATTACTTTCATAGTTTTTTTCTTTAGTTAGATTAGGTTATCTAGACATTTGGGTGTACGCTTCAAAAATAAGTGTTTATATTTATTTTTTTATAAGTCTTTAAGTGTCTGAAAAAACACTGTCAACTAAGTTACTCACTAGAAAAACCCCCCTCAAAAAGGAATGATTTGTCCCATTCTCACATAATTTGCACAGTATGATGATATTTCCTCTTGAGGCACATGGACGAAACATTAGAAGTTATGTTCTCTCTCTTTCCCCTAATATTGGTTAAACTAGCAAACCTGTCAAGAGTAGATTAATTCAAATACCACTGCAAATTTTAACAAGACAATTTAACTAAAACATATGTTTTGTTTATGAAAATATTAGGGCTGTCAAATGATTAATCACGATTAATCACATCCAAAATAAAAGTTTATGTTTACATACTATATATCTGTGTACTGTGTATATTTATTATGTATATATAAATACACACACATGCATGTATATATTAAAGAAAAATATTTTAAATTTATATCTAAAATATTTATATTTATTTATAATCTAAATTGTATACAGGTATAAATAAATACACATATAAATATTTTGTTGTAATATATACATGTATCTGTGTGTATTTATATGTACATAATAAATATACAAAGTAAACACACATATAGTATGTAAGCATAAACTTTTATTTTGGATGTGATTAATCATTTGACAGCCCTAGAAAATATATTACTAAACATACCATATGCTCAGTAGTTGTAGGCTTCCATGTTGAGTTATAGGCCCAAAACCCTAAAAATGTCAACTAAGTTACTGTCAACTATGTTGCCCAGTAAAGCTAACATGGTGGACAGTAGCAAACATAGATGGTATTTTATGCACATATTCCCACAGATCACATTTATATAGCACTTTATACAATATAGATAGTTTTAAAAGCAGCCATGTAAGGTCATGTTTGGGTTTTTGGGATAATGGGAAACTTTTTTCTTCACATTGTCAAATGCTAAATGTGCCCCTAATTATAGAATGACCCAATTAACATTTAGCAGATTCTGCAAAGTGTATGTCAACTTTTGACTACAACTGTATTTATCTTAGAATCTATTTATATTGTATATATAATCTAGTTTGTATTAAAATTAATTTCCATTCGGGAAAAAAAGAAAGATGCTTTTATTAGAGGTCTCATATTTTTATATATCAGTTGGAAACAAAAACAAACCCGAGCAATGTTCTGCACTGTTTTTTGTAGTATTTTAAACTATTTATTTTTAATTGTCTGCTTCTGACTGTATAGTTTATTTCTCCAGTGAATACAGAGTTCTCTTTTTTCCCTCTCTGTCTCTCTCTTAATGTCTCTCTTTGACCTCCCATTATGTGAGTGCATTGAATATGGAAATGTGAAGTCCACCCACTCATGTCTCTAGCTCTCTGGTCTGTGTGCTCTCAGCTAGGGTTTATAAAATTGCAGTTGGACTTCACAGCAGTGCAAGCAGGTGCCACTGGAAACAAAGAACAAACATTAGTTTTTTTCCCTGTCCACCTAGCATTTGCTTTCTCTCATACACAGACACATCTGCCATTTCTAGAGCATATACAGTATGTAAAAAGAGGCCTTTCAATGAGGACATCCCATAATGAACAAATGCATCTGCCTTATCATATAGGATGCAACAATACAATCACTTATTATCTGGTTTATCACACAAAAAGTGCTATGGCCATACCATGGTACACTGCCAGTCAAAAGTTTTTTAATGTTTTTATAAAGAAGTCTCTTCTGCTCACCAAGCCTGCATTTACTTGATACAAAGAACAGCAAAAACAGTAAAATATTTGTACTACTTCAAATAACAGTTTTCAATTTGAATACATTATTACATAAAATGTAATTTATTCCTGTAATCATTACTCCAGTCTTCAGTGCATCATTACTCCAGTCTTTAGTGTCACATGATCCTTCAGAAATCATTCTAATATGCTGATTTGCTGTTCAAGAAATGATTATTATTATCAACATTTAAAATAGTTAAGTACTTTTCTTTCAGGATTCTTTGATGAATAGAAATCTCCAAAGATCAGCATTTATCTGAAATAAAAAGCTTTTGTAACATTATACAATTAAAAACCTTGGAGTCAGTATAATTTATTTATTAATTTTGGGAAAGCAATTATAGAAACTAATACTTTTATTTAGCAAGGATGCTTTAAATGAATCGAAAGTAATGATAAAGACATTTATAATGTTACAAAAGATTTGTATTTCAGATAAATGCTGCTCTTCTAAACGTTCTGTTCTAAGAAACCTGAAAAAATTCTACTCTGCTGTTTTCAATATAATAATAACAATAATAATAATAATCACAGGAATAAATGACACTTTAAAATATATATTCAAATAGAAAACAGTTATATTAAAAACACTAAAAATCTTTTGTCTTGTAGTGTATACCAAGGTTATCTGACCAATACAATGGTACTGCTATTGTTAAGTGCGAACAAGGGAGCAATGCCATGTTATATTATTCTGTAAAGGAGCCCTATTGATATATTTCCCAAGTGTGCCCTTTTGCACCGATCCAAGTCCAATTCCATAAATACTCATGTATTAATAAACAGCACAATCTGAAGAATGGGAAACTGATCCAAGATCAGCAGCGTTCGGAGTGAGTCGGCGTGCAACATGCCCAGACATGATTAAGAGGGCAGGTGGCTGCATAGCTGAGCAAGCGACAGGCCTCTGCGCTCGTATATTCATTTACATTGCAGCGAGACAAATAACTTACAAAACTCACAGAGAACAAACATTCAAGACTAAACCAGCGTGAGATAGCCTGCTGGTCTAAACTGGATAAGGATGGTTTCTCTGGTCTAAAAGGGTGAGGGAAACAACAAGAAGTCAAGTTACATCAACATTCACTCCCATCAAATATACATGGAAAAACCTTCTTCAAGGCAATGGAGGCACTTGGCCTCAAAGTCTCGCTGGGGACGGGTAAAGTGGCAATTCATTCGGCAGGGCATGTTTTCCTGATACCTAACCAGGAATCAGCGCCTGGGATGTAGATGAGATTCTGACCCACTTAAGTCTACATTCACAGCTCTTCAACCTGCTACGATTGGTCTAGAGCTGTTTTGCCACTACTGTGAAAATCGATGGGTGTGACAGACCACAGAAAGTCCAATGCAAATTCTGTTAGATGGAAAAACAGGTACTTCTCAGTCTCAACGTGAGTCACACGTCTCATCAGATCTGATTTCCAACCAGATTAAAAATCTGACTAGTCTATTCAGCACTTGCCTCTGTATAAAAATGGAAATAGCAGTATTTCTATTAGCTTTCAGTGGGATTCAAACGTCACAACACCAATATGACTTCTGTTTGCCCATCTGTCTGGTTGATGCCCATTTCTTGTCCACACACAAACACTCTTTCTAGCAGCTCGTTGGGCCTGATGAAGCAGCTGGTAGCAGGAATGCACATGATGACTTGGCACATTCCCAATGACTTTAATGCACTAAAATTAACAGCTTATTGTTGAGCTAGGCATTCACCGGAGGGCAACACCCTGGTCATATGAAATGTGTATTGTGTATCACAGGGATCAAGGCTGAATAGAATAATGTGTGTTTTTGTGTTTCACACAGCAAGATTGCTTTTAAAACCTAGCCAGTTTTTAGGTGCAACGCTTTGTCTGAGTTTAAGTTATGACATTATACTGTCATTTCCTCTTGCTTTTATCTTGTTTATTTTTCTACTTTCTGCTAAGCTGCTTTGGAACTGTGCGTACCGCAAAATGTGCTATACAAATACATTAAATTGAAAATGAATCAATCAGACTTTAAAAGAAAGGCTTAAAGGTATAATGACAAAGACAGTAAACCAAATAATCTCTTAAGTAAACTGCTTGCTGGACAATTGTTTAATTACAGACTATAATAATGTACAGCCATATCAAAGACTCACTGATTTCAATACAGTGTACACTACTGTTTTAGAAAAATAATTCGCAACTAAGTCTGCATTTAATATATATATATATATATATATATATATAAATCATTAATAACTCATTACTGAGGTTCAAGTACTTTAAGGCATTTAAGCACGTATGAAAAAATACATTATTTAGCAAACTTGTAACCACATAAATCAATGATTTTAAAATTTTCATTTTTGGCAAATCCAGGTAGCTTACCATAGAAAATGTATGTTTTTTAACAGTTACAACTGTTATAGCACCAGCTGTGGTCCAGTCTCCCTAAAACTTTGCATGCTTGTTTAGAATCATCTGTCTCATGTGCTCAGCAGGTTTCTTGTTTTCAGTTTTCCTTTAGGCTTTATAGGATTTTGGGTAAATTTGGACAGGCCCCTTTTCTACATTGAATTTCAACATTTTTGATAATTATTGGCCTAGAGAATACAGAAAATTGTACTGCAGTGATTTTTTCCAGATTGAGTGAACTAGTAAGTAGGACTAGTTCGCAAAAGTAGTTTTTTTTCTGCTCAATTTTTTAACAAACAATTTGATTGGCAGCAGTGCTTCTAGAGGCAAAGTTGTCTGGAATGATAAGTTCTATTATACGATGTGAATATTGTGCGTACACTGTAAAAAAACAAAAAAACAATTTGTTACCCTACTGCCTTAAAATTTTAAGTTCAGTCAACTCAAATGAGTTTATTCAAGTTGAAATGTTAAGTTGTACCAAGTGACAACTTAAGCTGGGCTAACACTGTGCGATTTTGGCCACGATTTGGCCGCCTGAGACAAATTTTGAAAATCCTTAAAGATTCCTATAATGCTAGGCTAAAATCTGTAGTATTTGATCACTGGTTTGACATGTTCACAGACAGCCGATTAATGGCTGTTGCGATCAAATTACCTCAGACGGTGAATTACCTGTCACCGTCAGAAGACTTGGCGCACAGTCCTGCAGTGTGACTTCTTCTATGACGAACGTTAAACTATCTCCGTTTTCAAGGCAGGTTTAATGCTAGGGATTTCTTCTAACCACATATACTCCTGCGCACAGGAATCATATGATAGGCTGCCTTTGCTATGAAAAACACCGGTTGCACCACTGTTTCCATTTGGGTGCGTAGAGCTGCTCTTCTTAAATACATCGCTATTGCCGCCATGATCATCATGTTCGTACAGTTTTACAAGCAACAATCATAAAGGACTATTAAAAATCACACAGTGTGAGCCCG
This sequence comes from Cirrhinus molitorella, assembly GCA_033026305.1. Taxonomy (NCBI): domain Eukaryota; kingdom Metazoa; phylum Chordata; class Actinopteri; order Cypriniformes; family Cyprinidae; genus Cirrhinus; species Cirrhinus molitorella. The sequence goes on along the minus strand of CM065118.1, from coordinate 7,996,651 downwards.
GCTTTAGATATTCGAGCTGACTAAACAAAAAAATTGTTTAAACTTAACAGCTGTGTTTGTTACTCGGCTGCCTTAAAATTTTAAGTTGAATCAACTCAAACAAATAAGCTGTCCTTTAGTAAAACGTAACATCTCAAGTTGACTAAACTGTTTTTTTTTTTAGAGTTGACTGAACTTAAAATTTGAAGGCAGCCCGGTAACAAATTATTTTAAGTTAACTCAACAAATAGTTTTTTACAGTGTATGTGTGAAAAAGCATGCAACGTACAATCATTTATGCCCTTAAAAATATATATATATTGTCACCACAGTGGCCATTTTTTTTAAATTTGTCTCGAAAGTCGAACAGGCCTACCGAATTTCGTTCAAATCGACTTCCGTTAACCTCGTCTAACAGGTGCTCAAACTTCATTGGCCAATGGTGGCCATTTTTTTGGAGATATGCAAATGTCCTTGTAGATGCTTGTGGCACTTTGGACAATTTTTGTGACCTCAGATTTAGCTCTTATATAAGTGTTGTGAGTTTGGCGAAGATATCTCATTCCATTCAGGAGCCATTTTACAAAAGTGGCCATGCCCCTTTCTAACATTTTAGCATCCCTTCGTAAAGGTGAGTTTAAAGTTCAACTTTTTTTGGATAATTATTGATATTCACTCTCCAGAGAATCATTCTGCACTGGTTTCAAGCTGCTTCCTATTTTTACAGAAATTGTGATACATTTTTATTTTTTGATTTTTTTTTTTGATGAACAAAGAGTTCAAAAGAACAGCAATTATTAGAAATTGAATTTTTTTAAAACATTATTAATGTCTTTACTGTCATATTTGATCCATTTAAAGCATTCCTAATGAATAAAATTTTTTTTTTTTTATGATTTTTACTTTTATCTTAGTTTATTCATACAAATCTATTAGTGTTCACTATGCATTTTTCAATGCCTTTTATTCTTGGCCTAAAAGTTTATACTAAAGATATGAATGATCCCTCAAATCATTAATTCACTAAGAGGTTGTCACATGGTGAATGATAAAAAGGCTGAAAACCAACACCCAGAACCCTTACATTTTTGTTAAAAATATCAAAATTGAGTTCAGCATCGCTAACAAAGAATACTGCCATTAGGGCTGTGCCGATATTCGAACGCGATTCTCATGCGTATCTCGTCAGTAATGCCGGTTCTGTGATTAGACGTAAATCTCATTCACCTGTTCATTCATGCTGCCGCGTTTACTACACAGAGCCGTAGTTCACTGACAAGCCACACAATGTCGTGTGCATTATCGATATGTATCGCCTGCGATAATGAAGGCGATATTGCGTGGCTTGTCAAATATCGGCACAGCCCTAACTGCCATAGTTTTAAATGACACCAAATGTTAAGATACAAATACAGATACAACTTCAGCAGTCCCAAATGTTCAAAGAAAGACATCAAACAGTTTCTGACTGGTGTAATTTGGCATATTTCTGAGTGATAAGTGATTGTGGAAAGTTACAGAATTTTGATACAAAAGTGTGTTTATTTGAAATGCACCATGAATAATTTATAATGACACCAGGAACATGTATTCAATAAAAAGTGTTTTTTTTGATATCATGAAGACTTTTTTGAGAATACATGATTTTTCTTCTCCCTTTGGTCAAACTAGAAGGCAGAATTTGTACAGAAGTTTTGTAAGAAAATCACCCACCTCCAGTCTGAACTCCATCAAAAGACGTGCATCTTACAGACAGCAGCCAGTAACAGCCTGACACTGCAGACAACAGAAAATGACCTCAGATCAGTGAAACAGCATTACACATTCACACGCAAGTACTTTAAAGCACAACTAAAGCGCTCAGATAGGAGCGAGGAGATGTTCAGATCGCTTTCTACCCAAGCCGGATGACTTCGGGCTTCACTCCCACGTACGAACAAAATATCTCAAGGTAAAGAAGCCAGAAAAGAGACTGACCCGAACCCTTACGCTTACATGTGTGTGTGTCTGTGTGTGTGTGTATGCTTAAGAACTCACACACTGCCTCGTTTTATCGAGACACACTCCATTGAGGAATGCCGCCCCGTCTAAAAGGCACATCACTCACTTCCTCTAAGCCGTTTAGGAGTGTCACCTGAGTCTCGATCGCTCATCGGGCCCACCTCCAACACTTTGATCTCTGCTTTAGTTAATGCCTCCTTATGCCTTTAATACACAAGAAATATTGCAGGTTATTAAATGTTTTATGAACAGACGGGTCACACTCCTCCAGCCTCATGTGAACTTCATTAGTGGCGTTTATTCTCGAGAACACGTGCGTGAACAGACGTTAAAGTGCACTAATGAAATCAAACGTTCGACTGTGCTTTAATAAGAGAAGTGGTCGCCTGCTTGTATCCAAAGAGTTCCAGGTGTCTTTGAGATGCTAAATTATGACCTACTTGAGGCCAAAGGCAGTATGCAACCCTTGACTTATGGCAGGGCCAGATCTGCGCAGTGTGGGCTGAAATAATTAGGCTTTTAAAGCTGACACGGACCATTCGGGGTCTCGTCACCCCACTCGTATTCACACTTTGATCAGCGGCGTTTAACGGGTGAACTATGAGTCGCAGATTCCCAGAATCCACTCTTCGCTTAACATGACGTGACAGAGGAAATATTTACATTCACAATCTTGTTGCCGGATTTCACAGCCCTCTTAACTGCGAGGAAGTCTTTAATTGGTTGCGATAATGTGGTTTTACTTTAAACACAGCGCTGAATTGCATGGAATGGCTGTTTGTGGTGACCAACGCAGCTGTGATGGCAGTTCTGGTTGGTGAAGCAATGCAATGCAACAGGTTTTATGGGAGCGTACAAATGTGCAGCTCTTTGCAAAGTATTTGAGCACTTATGAGTGTGTTTGTTCAAGAGAGATGTTTTAAAATAGAGAGCTGTCTATGTCGACAACATCTAAAGAGATCATGAGCATGCTTAAAAAAGGCAAAAGGTAGGCAGAGAGAAGGCAATCTCATAATGCAATGCGACAAGCTCGGGTATAAAAACAGATCCAAGGCAGTGGATTAAATTAGAGAAAGTTGATTATAAAAACACTCACAATGCATTAAACACTAAATCAATTTCAATCAAATACATTTTTGTAATGAATATTTTTGAAAATAAATTTTAAAATGCATCACAAAAATAAACAATATTTGTGTGTTATGTATAAAAATATTGGATAAATTGCACACATATTAGTGCTGTCAAATTGATTAATCGTGATCAATCACATCCAAAATAAAGCTTGTGTTTACATAATGTATGTGTGTGTATATTTATATGTAAACATAAGCACTCACACATGCATGCATATATTTTTTTATGTATATATATATATATATATATATAAAAATCACAAATAATCGATTTGCCAGTACTTATATGTGTACTTAGATTTTTACACATAACACACACATATGGGTTATTTTTGTGATATATTTTAGCATTTATTTTCAAAACTATATTCTTTTAATTGATGATTTAGTGTTTAATGCATTGTGATTGTGTGTATATATATAGAGAGAGAGAGAGAAAGAGAGAGAGCGAGAGAGAAAGAGAGAGAGATTTCTAGTTAAATAAACTTAAAAAATAAAAACATTTATTTAATAATTTACTAAACTATTTACTTACTATTTGTGTATTATATAAACATATAGAGTAAATTAAACATTTTTTAAATAAAAAATGTAATTTAAATTACAACTTGATTTTTTGAACTTTTTTTATGAAATATTTCTTAATTATAAATATTAATAAATTAAACAATAATAAGTATTTTCAATATACAGTCAAACCAAAAATTATTCAGTCACCAGATATAAGTTTTGATATCTTTTACTAGTGGTTACAGGGCACTACAGTTAATATAGTAAAGTGAGGATAACAAAATAAAGTAAACTGTGACATATCACACCCAAAAATTCTTCATACAGTAAAATTGACAAAAATTTGGGACCAAAAATTGTTCAGACACTTTGACCTGACCATAATTTGACCATAGAAGTGTTTTTTCTCGTATGAGACCTTTTTACACCACATACCGAACAAAATTAAGCATTGCTTGGTAATTGGTCAACAAAGTATTGATAGTTGTGTAAATATTAAAATACTAACAGTTGTCTGATTGTAATCCATTACATACCTTTCTATGAAAGTTATCTAACATTATCAAGATGAATTTGTTCTAAAACAGTTTAAAAGAGACATTTCTTGTCATATTTAATTACCATTTTCTAAACTATAGCGTATAAACTGTGATAATGTGAGAAATGTTGAAGGTGTCCGAATACATTTTGGTTTGACTGTATCAATATTTTTTTTTTATTGTATCAGTATAGTTTATATTTTAGTTTCAAGTCATAGCACTATGAAAAGCACTATGACACATAATTTAGGCCTTATATAGCAGCTGTCTAGGCAGGCAGTAGACAGCAATGCTGCTCAGACTTATTATGCATGTCTGAGTTTGCATATACGTGTATGTTTTGTATATGTGCAGGTGTGACAACACCTGTACAGCTGTGTCAGTAAACTGCGTGTGTCTTAACATGCCCAAACATGTTTCCAGTGTCCTCCAGCGTGTCCGTACCCACCTGTGTGTGCATGAGCGTCCTATGCAGTGGGACCAGTCAGGTCAAACGTGTCGTCCTCTTCTTGGCGTACAGTATTCTCCAGCCGCAGGGGATATTGTTGAGGGAGTGTGTGCTTACAGTAGGGCCTGGGAGAATGAAAACAAACTTGGCTCAGCGGTAAACATGTGGCGGTGCAGCCCGGGCGGAGACCGCTGACGTCTATAAATAAACCTCTCTGGGTTGGCTGTGAATCCGAACAGTTGGCTCTAAGTGGATGATGTCATTCTTGGCTGGCCAGGAACAGTGTCACAGCACATCTGCACCGGGCCAAGTGGTACACCAGCGGAGGAAAGTCCCGCTCCAGGACACAAAGCCTGACTGGAATGCAAAACATGACTATCATGCTCAGTATTTTTGCCATGTTTTCTAATAGAAATATCTGAACATTCAGTAGCACTTTATTTTAAGGTGTCATAATACAGAGTAATTACCTAATTAAGTACTTAGTAATAGCCACTGCACTTATATGAAATAAAATGTATTTACCATGTAACTAAGTTATGGAACAGCCTGTATTTACAGTTTGTAATTATGCAGCTACTGTTACACATACTGATTGATTGCTTCTGTGGACAGGTTTCTTCTATTCAGGTAACAAGCTGAGATTAGGAGCACTCCTTTTAAGAGAGTGCTCCTAATCTCATCTTGTTAACAGTATAAAAGACACCTAGGAGCCAGAAACCTTGCTGTTGATAGGGGATCAAATACTTATTTCACTCATTAAAATGCAAATGCAAATAACCCAACATGTGTTCTGTCCAATATTTACCCAGCACTGGGTTGCCAAATAACCCAAGTTGGGTTGTTTTTAACCCGACATTTTTTAGAGTGTAGAGATGATGCTTTATAAAGCTTTTGATATTTTTCTTACACAAATGCATTGATTCACTTCAGAAGGCCTTTATTAACCCCCTGGAGCTGTGTTTAGCACTTTTATGAGGGATGGATGCGCTTTATTGGACTTCAAAATCTCAACACCCATTCACTGCCATTATAAAGCTTGAAAGAGCCAGGATATTTTTTTCTATAACTTTGATTGTATTCGTCTGAAAGAAGAAAGTCATATACACCTAGGATGGCTTGAGGGTGAATATAACATGGGGTAATTTTCATTTTTGGGTGAACTTTTCCTTTAAGCATAAACTCACTGAATTTTGATATACAGTCAAACCAAGATTTATTTAGACAACTTCAACATTTTTCACATTATTACAGTTTATTAACTATAGTTTAGAAAATGGTAATTAGGTATGACAAGAACTCAGGAGTTAAACTATGTCCGAACAAATTCATCTCGATAATGTCAGATAACTTTGATAGAAAGTATGTAACAAAACATGGTCAGGTCAAAGTGTCAAATCAAATTTTTGGTCCCAAATTTGTAGAAATATTACTGGTAGTCTAATTTTTGGGTATAATATGTCACAGTTCACTTTATTTTGCTATCCTCACTTACATAAATGAACTATATTGTTCTGCACCCACTAATAAAAAAAATATAAAAAATTATATCTGGTTTCTGAATAATTTTTGGTTTGACTATTTTCAGAAAGTAAATGTATCTTGATTTAACATGTTCAGGTACTAGAAAACAAGACAAAATACTGAGTAAGATTTTTTTTTTTTTTCAGTTGTACTGACAATGTTATTGCAAAACAGACCATGAGTCTGCAGGTGTAAAATATAGAAACAAAAGCTAAGGTCATGCATAAAAGAGTGACACTGAAATGATTACTCACTTGGCATCGTTCTGCTTTAGGGGTGTCAAAGTCATGACCTGTGAGCTGAATACATCCTGTGCAGGAGTCCAATCCGGCCTGTGGGATGATCTGAGGAAAAATGTTACATATGTTAAGAAAAACTGTCCATTTTTTTTTTTTTATAAAGACCATTTTATTGTTGCTTTGCAACTGTTTTCCCCACATGTAATGTTGTTCATATATTTATGTATTTTACATATTATTTTAGTTTTTTTATTTTTGTTGCTGTTAATATTATACTTTTGCATTAGCTTGATGTAATCATATACATTTATTTAAGTTAATATATACTGTATATTTTTTCTATCATTTAGTGAAAATTAATCCTGTGGGTTTTCCACCTCTTCCTGCATTACATTTTTTTTTGTTTTGTTTTTGCTTTTTTATTATTCATATTTCATAGCATGCAAAGCTAAAATAAAAAAAATAATAATATTATAATATGTGATCTAATATACAGTTGAAGTCAAAAGTTTACAGACACTGTGCAGAATCTGCCAAATGTTTATTGGATCATACAAAATGCATGTTATTTTTTATTTAGTACTGACCTGAATAAGATATTTCACAAAAAAACGAAACATTTTATATAATCCACAAGAGAAAATAATAGTTGAATTTATAAAAATGATCCAGTTCAACCTTGATTCTTAATACTGTGTTGTTACCTGAATAATCTACAGGTGTTTTTTGTTTGTTTGTTTAGTGATAGTTGTTCATGAGTCCCATGTTTGTCCTAAACAGTTAAACTGCCTGCTGTTCTTCAGAAAAATCCTTTGGGTCCCACAAATTCTTTGGTTTTTCAGCATTTTTGCGTATTTGAACCCTTTCCAACAATGACTGTATGATTTGGAGATTCATCTTTTCACACTGAGGACAACTGAGGGATTAATATTCGACTTTAAAAAAAGGTCAAGAAGATCAGAAGAACCATGGGCAGTTTAACTGTTCAGGACAAACAAGGGACTCCTAAACAACTATCACTAAACAACAACAATTAAAAAAAAAACAGCTGTGGATCATTCAGGTAACAACACAGTATTAAGAATCAAGTATGTAAACTTTTGAACGGGGTCATTTTTATAAATTAAACTATTATTTTCTCTTGTGGACTATATCTTAACATCTTTTATGTAAAGTATCTTATTTAGGTCAGTAATAAATAAAAAAAAAAAATAACATGCACTTTGTATGATCTCTCTTATTTTGGTAAACTAATTAACATTTATCAGATTCTGCAAGGTGTATGTAAACTTTTGACTTTAACTGTAAATGGTTTAATGATAAAAATAAACATCTGTGCATTTGTCTGCTTAGAAGTTTGTGCAAATCACTAACAGCAGGAAAGACAACATGGACAGGTATGAAGAAAAGTATTAGAAAAAAAAGTGAATTACACAAGTCTTGCCTGAATAATTATTAGATATAAATATTTTAGGACTGATTTGATGCTGCAGGCCTGTAATTAACATTAACAGTCAGACTGTTTCTTTTTTTTAGGTCTAATTTTGTGCTAATGTTTTGTTTAAGATGGCTTATTAAAGCTGAAGTTCTCCAGGCGTGATTGTTTTTCATTTTCTTGTCAGTACTGTTGTGTGTTGTGCTTGCACTCTCTATTCTCTAATAAATAACAAAATAGCTCACATAACAGGACATTTCGTCTAATCCGGCTTTCAACTGATTTTGACAGCCATGCTTTGCTGGCACATAATAAGAAGTGTGGAGAATTTATTAAACAGGAGGTTGTGGTTATTTGCAGTGTAACAAAATAGCTAAAAATTTGAGAGACTGAAATGTAAAATATGCTCAAAAGGTTAATGGTAATTCTTGTGCATACAGTAGAAGTCCAGTTGCAATCCGTAAATGAGCATTCATTAACAACTATAGAGTTGAAAATCAAAACAGAGAAATCATCTCAAAGCACAAAAAAATAAACTCTGAAAGTGTTGCTTTCTTGTTTTAAGTATGAATGAACCAATATTTAAAAGCATCAGTGTGCTAACAGGGTAAGATAAATAAATATAAAACCAATATATTTTATTATTGGTTTTATATTTATTATTGTGCTAATTAAGAAAACATAATCATTTTTTAGATATCTTTACCACAAAACAAGCCAAAAAAAAAAAAAAAATGAGTGGGAGAATTATGTTTTGAATTGAAGAAGCAAGGACTTGCAGAAGAACGTGGTGCATTAAAACCATGAACTGGTTAATGAGACCTCCCTCGCTTTGCAATGACTTCAAATTCCCTAGAGCGGCGCGGAAAAACAAAGATTCCTTGAGCGTTGAGTTGTGTTTCTCACTATGATGAAAGCAACTTTGCTCTTTGTTGCTTTTCCTCCTGATCAGAGTCAAACACATTCCCTTTGTAAGTTTAAGAGTACGACATCTCGCACACAGAGACGAGCAAATAACGGCAATGCAATTACTACGGCATTCTGTCAGACCTTGAATGTGTTTCGAGAAACAAATAAGAATTACAAAGAAAGACTAAAAATACTACTACAATAATAGTAATTATTGCTTGCACCACAGTCTGTCCCTACACTACCATTTATACCATTCAAAAGCACGTGGATCGCTAATATTTTTTATTTAATACACACACACACACACACACACACATTATATAAATATATATATATATATATATTTTATGCTCACCAAGGTTGCATTTATTTGATCAAATAAATCTGTAAAAATAGTAATATTGTGATAATATTTTAAAATGTTATTTATTCCTGTGATACAAAAGAATCTCCAGCCTTTAGAAATCATTTTAATATGCTGATTTGCCTTGCAAAATTAAAATAAATAAGTAAATAAATAAACAAATAAAAAAAATAAACAATAAACAAATTAAAAATAAACAAATTAAAAAAAAGGTGCTGCCTAATATTTTTGTTTGCTTGTCTGTTTGTTTTCCTATATTTAATATTTAAATTTTCAGTAGCTTTTAATTAAAAGTTCTAAAGAACAACATGTATTTAAATTCTTAATAATGTAAAATAATTTACTGTCACTTTTGATTGATTTAATGCATCTTTGTAAAAGTTATTAATTTCTTTAAAATAAAAAATCTTGTTGGCTCCAAACTTTGGACCAGTGATTATCTCAAAGCTTTGCAAACAGCTGTACAATCTGTGTAATTTACAGTAAAAATAGAAATATTGAGAAATATTAACACAATGTTATTTTTTGTGTGATGCAGAACTGAATCTCAAGCCTTCAGAAATCATTCTAATATGCTGATTTTCCTTTCAAAAAAAAAAAAAAAAAACTAAACTAAACTAAATAAATAAATAAATAAAATAAATAAAAATGATTGTATTGTATTATTGTTCAAAACAGGTGCTGCTTAATATATATATATATATATATATATATATTTAATATTTAATATATTTAATAATATATTTTAGTTTTTAATTAAAAGTTTAAAAGAACTGGATTTATTTACATTTATTATTAAAAAAATAAACAAGCGAACAAAATAAATAAATAAATTCATTTTAAATATCTTGTTGACCCCAAACATTTAAACAGTGATTATTGGAACTCAAATCAATGTGACCCTGGACCACAAAAACAGTCATAATTTAGTCAATTTTGTAAAAATGAAGATTTATACATCATCTGAAAGCTGAATAATTAAGCTTGTTAGGATAGGACACTATTTGGCAAGATACAACTATTTAATTATCTGGAATCTCAGAGTGCAAAAAAATCTAAATACTCGCCTTTAAAGTTGTCCAAATGAAGTTCTTAGCAATGCATATTACTAATAAAAAATGACGTTTTTACATATTTAAGGTAGTAAATTTACAGAATATCTTCATGGAACATGATCTTTACTTAATATCCAAAGATTTTTGGCATCATTTTGACCCATACAATGTATCTTTGGCTATTGCTACAAATATACCCGTGTTACTTATGACTTGTTTTGTGGTCCAGGGTCACAAATTTCTTGTCTATTTATATAATTACCATTATTATGCAAAATAAACCCTTTAAGATCCTCCTGTCTGGGTTTATTTTGACTGTACATCATCCCTAACATATGTGTGAGCATCTGCTTACAGGATAAACACAAAAAATCAGAACCTCTCAAAAAACGTGGCTGTATGCCACCCGACTAACCAGTTTATTAAACATAGATGCCGTGCGATCGGACTCAAGTCAATGTGCGTCCAGTATTCAGGCCTGACGCTGCAAACAGCTCAATAAGTATCGAATGATGATCATTTGTTTGCAGCAGCGGTCGGATACAGACACGCTGGCAGATACACAAACACACTGCGATTGGACCAACTGTCGAGGTCCTCGCATGCTGTTGTTGTTTCAAGAAGCCCTGAGGGTTGTTTTGTGATTTCTTTCCCTTTCTCTCTTTGTTTTCCCTCATGAAAACAAGCTCCACCTTTCTTTCCCCTTGCACAAAACGCTGTGCATGTTGACAGGCTGAACAGAAGGTAAGTGGTCTCTCCTCGCGCAGCTCTGATTACTTCACCAGCTTTCACCCAAGTCATTTACTTACCCTCAGCTTTCTGCGATCCTTTATTTCCCTCAAAACAAATCCTGCTGATTCTAATTATTAGCTAGTACTTAAATATTATACTCCAAGGTCAAAAGATGCCAATCACGATCTCACTGACTTGAAGCAACCGGAATACACATCATATATATTTCATACAGCATCGGCATCATGAACAATGTAGAAGCAAAATCAATCCTGGGTGAAACCTGTGCTGAGGTGTTTCTGAAATGTCACAATCTACAGCCGTCTTATAGTTTTTCTCTCAAACTCGTGCTCTGTCTGCTGTAATCGCAGGTTGAAGATGTCACTGACCTGGAGTGATGTTCTTGTGATGTGGAAGCCACTTCTGAAGTTTAAGATGCATTAGAGGCAGTATAAAAGCATGCGGTGGAAAATGGAGGCTAATTGACAAGAGCAGAGAAGCGTCCATTACTGCAGGTCACAGAGAGTCTGTAGATAAAACACACAAATATCTGGTCACATAAAAAACAAAAAACAAAACATGTGGCAACTGACAGAACTAACTGACATGAAAAAGAATATAGTGCATGTAAGAGCTAATGATGCTTTCTTTGAAATAGCACTTATGCCATTACAGACATAAAAATAAAAAAATACTTAACTCTTTTACATATTGATAATAATAATAATAACAAAAATGTTTCTTGAGCAGCAAATCAGCATATTAGAATGATCTCTGAAGGATCATGTGACACTGAAGACTGGAGTAATGATGCTGAAAATACAACTTTGATTACAGGAATAAATTACATTTTAAAATATATTACAATAGAAAGCAACTTTTTTAAATAATAAAATACTTAACAATTTTCTGCTTTTGCTGTATTATTGAATGAAATAAATGCAGGCTTGATGAGCAGAAGAGACTTATTTAAAAACATTAATAATCTGGTAGTGTAAAGGGCTTGGTGAGTTTAAGAGACTAAAACACAAACTTCTGAATAGTTGTGTATCTTCAGTGTATGTTCTATCTAGTTTTAGTTAAATTAGAGAATATAGTAAAAGAAAAATGCTAAATCTGATTACCAATGACAATATCAGAAAAAACATTTAAGAATTAAGTGATGAAATGGGTTGCAATGTTAGATGCATAGTTAGATATGATAACTATATATCCCAGCTTTACTCATTCAAAATGAACAAAGAAAATTCATTGTGCTATATGACTCTTTTTTTTTTAACCAAAAGCATAGCTAAAATGTCTGAATGGACAAAATCCAACTTCAAATTGTTTTAACAGCCAAATAAAAGGCCGTCTAAACACAGGAAAGAGACAATAAAAGACGAGCAGCACTGTTGCTGAAGTGTTTGTGGATGGTAGGAAGAGGTACTGTAGTTAGTGTGGTAAAGGCCCAAATGAGAGCAAACAACTTTGATGTGAACCAAAGCCAGAGGGGCAAAGCTGCACTACAGTCTACAAACAGACCCATTTGGTCCCACACCTGCAAGTTGTTAAATATTACAGCTGTCCCATTTATGAAGACCCACCCTACTTGTTAATGTTGTGTACTGAGGCATATCTGGGTAACAGCACACTGGGCTCTGCTCTTATAAGGTCGACATAAAGTTACCCTTTTTAGGCGCCACCTGAGAACGTCCACCTGTAAGGGATTTAGTTTGCATCCAATTCACTTTGGTCACATTACTAGCTCTGAATTCTAGTCTTCTACTCTCTCTCTTCACACAAGCACAAAGTGGAGATGAGAAGATCAGGTCATTTTATTGATTTAGTCTTTGAATCTTATGTTTATTTAATTTTTATTATTTTTTGCTAAATTGAGCTAAGTTATATAAAAATGTTAGCTTTTCAAAATGCAAAATACTTAAACACATCTATATATGCAATCTTTGATCATTTTCTGAATTAGGAAATCCTTGTTGATTTGTCATGTGGCCTCTAAAAAAATCAGCAAATGCAACTATTTTGATAACTGATTCTGTTTTGACAATCTCTTAGTAATTTCTAAAATTAATTCGAATAAAAACCAATAACTTAAGGCAGTAACATAATATAGCTAATAATATATAACCAGTCAAAAGTTTTTGAACTGTAAGATTTTTAACGCTTGGTGAAGAAGTCTCTTCACCAAGCCTGCATTTATTTAATCTGAAGTACAGCAAAAAACTGTAAAATTTTGCTATATTTTTAATATTTAAAATAACTGTTTTCTATTTGAATATAATAATATAGTAATTTATTCCTGTGATTTCAAAGCTGAATTTTTAGTATCATTACTGCAGTCACATAAACCTTCAGAAATTATTCTAATATTCTGATTTGCTCCGGAAAACTTTTATTATTATTCTGTTGAAAACAGCGAAGTAGAATTTTTTCAGGTTTTTTTGATGAATAGAAAGTTCAGAAGAACAGCATTTATCTAAAATAGAAATCTTTTGAAACATTATAAATGCCTTTTGCTCAATTGAAAGCATCCTTGCTAAATAAAAATATTAATTTCTATAATTTGTTGGGAATAATAATAAAATACTGACTCCAAGCTTTTGAATGGTAAAGTGTATAATGTTACAAAAACTTTTTATTTCAGATATTCATCAAAGAATCCTGAAAAAAAATGTACTCAGCTGTTTTAAATATTGATAATAATAATAACAATGTTTCTTGAACAGCAAATCAGCATATTAGAAAGATTTCTGAAAGATCATGTGACACTGAAGACTGAAATAATGATGCTAAAAATTTAGCTTTGATCACAGGAATAAATTACATTTTAAAATATATTCAAATAGAAAGCAGTTATTTTAAATATTAAAAACATTTTACAATATTACTGCTTTTGCAGGATCAAATAAATGCAGGCTTGGATGAGTCTAAATTCTTTTGTCACTCAATATTATGAATACTTGCCAATATAATATTATTTCACTGAAAAAAAAATGGTGGCGAAAAAATATTATTGAAAAATGCTATAAAATGTTGCAAATAATCATGAAAAAACAAAAATTATTTTTGCAGTGTAGTGTTAGACTGCTAAAACATTGTTTTCTATTCACACAAAATCACTTTCTTTCAGGTCCACAAACTTCTAAAGAGCTTGATGAAAGTTCAAAATGTGCTCACTGTGAAAAGTACAAAGTCAAAATTTTGGGGGATGATTAATGTTGTTCTTTTTGTGTGAATAGATCTTTACGCCTCACAACTCCGTGTAAACAGTCACCCTCGTTCACAGACTGTGACATGAATTGAATGCGCACTGACAGCGATTGTCCACCTATAATTTGATGGGTAAACCAAGATCACTCCTCAACAGTAGACGCAAACCTCCCCCACATTTTACCGTAAAGTGAAGCATTATGCTAAGTAGCAGCGGTATCTTCTCTCAGCTGGAGACGAGCTCTTGGGAAGGAGGGCCACATGATGCTTGCTGGTTCATGAACAATGTCTTGGCTTCAGTTTGCCTCCCGCTGGGCTGGGAATCAGCAGGCCTGCTGTGCGCCGGGGGTGGAAGATTTTGGACCTTCAGCACAGGAACTATAGATGGGCAGTCAGATGCCATCAAGCACATCCTCTCTCTCATACATGGTTCATTTAACTGTGCTCTCTGAGATCCATGGTGGATTATATGGCTGAAACGTTCTGGAAATAAGGGTACAAAATAGTGGGAAAAATAAATAAATAAAAATAATTAATATAGCAGCTTATGATCATGTATATCATACACTACCAGTAAATTACTGCTATTACTATTACATTTTCAAACCAAAATGTGATAATGTCAGATACCTTTGATAGAAAGATATGTAACAAAACATGGTCAGGTCAAATTTTTGGGTACAATGTGTCACAGTTTACCATTTTGCTATCCTCACTTACATAAATAAACTGTCCTGTACCCACTAGTAGAGAAAATATATCAAAAATTATATATATAGTATTCTTGGTATAGTACATACTATAGTATTTACTATATTCAATGTCTTCTGAAGTAGTGTGATAGTTTCAAGTAATAAGCAAACTAAAATTTTAGCTGTTCATTACTGGAAATCTGGACATCAAACCTAATGTGACTGTCTAATGGCATTATGTTTGATTTAGGAGCAAGACAGATTTTTTATTTTAGTCTATAACTACTCCTTTAAACATGGTTACTGACACCTTTCCCTGTAGATGCATTAATAAAGATGATCAAAAGAATAAAGTAAACCAATAATATTACTGTATTTTAATACAAATACACTACCAGTCATTGTTTTTTCCAAGTCTCCTCTGCTCATTCTGCATTTATTTGATTCAAAGTACAGCAAAAGCAGTAATATTGTAAAATATATTTATTATTTAAATATATTTTATTATGTCATTTATTCCTGTGATCAAAGCTAAATTTTCAGCATCATTACCTCAGTCTTCAGTGTCACATAATCCTTTAGAAATGATTCTAATATGCTGATTTGCTGTTCATGAAATATTTTTATTATTATTATCATCATTATTTAAAACAGTTGAGTACATTTTTTTTCAGGATTCAGCATATATCTGAAATAAAAGGCTTTTGTAACAAACACTATACCATTTCAAAAGCTTGGAGTCAGTGATTTTTTAATGAATACTTTTATTTAGCAAGGATGCTTTAAAATGATCAAAAGTTATGATAAAAACATTTACAATGTTGCAAAAGATTTCTATTTCAGATAAATGCTGTTCTTCTGAACTTTCTATTAATCAAAGAATCCTGAAAAAATTCTACTCAGCTGTTTTTAACATAATAAGAATACATGTTTTTTGAGCAGCAAATCAACATATTAAAATGGCTTCTGATAGATCATGTGACTGGACTAATGTTGCTAAAAATTCAGCTTTGAAATCACAGGAATAAATAATTTTTTTATAATATATTCAAATAGAAAACAGTTATTTTAAATACTAAAAATATTTCAAAATTGTTACTGTTTCTGCTGTACTTTGGATCAAATAAATGCAGGCTTGGTGAGCAGAAGAGATCTGTTAAATCTATACGTTCAATCTAAGCTAATTTGTACAGCGCTTTTCACAATGCATATTGTTTCAAAGCAGCTTCACAGATTTTGCTGAATGTGTTTTCCAAGTTCCTAAAAGGCACGCACTTTTAGGGCTGCACGATTAATCGAAGGCGATTGGCATGCGCATGTTGTCGGTGAAGCCGGTTGCGTAATCGGCAGTAAATCTCCAGCACCTGTGTTCAGGTGGAGCAGCATGTACTACACAGAGCCGTACTCCACAGAAAAGATACGCTGAATCGCGTTCATTATCGCAAACGATTTAATTGGGCGATTATGAAATCGAAAGAAATCGTTTGCGATAATGACAGCTGTTTGCGTAGCTTCTCAGTGAACTACGGCTCTGTTTAGACATGTTGCTACACCTGATATCATGTGAAAATATCACATTTAATAATGTTTTTACTCCAAACTCACTTTATAATATACTATTTATATCAGTCGAGTGTTTGAAATAAATCTTTCTGTGAGATAGTATAGCTATTTACACAGAATAAAGCACGAATAGTATTCTAAGCAGTGATAAAGGCATTGCATTATTATATACTGCATTATAAGGAAAATTATAATGAGAAAAAGTCAGATAAACCATATATTGTTGTAGTCGTGGGTTTATTAGTCACGTTGAATCAATGACAGCAGTTAAATCTTGTTTATTCAGCTGCAGCGATAGCAAAGATGCGTTTCTATTTCTCTTCTTCTGGCGTATTTTGAGTTTCCGCGTGAGAATGAGAGCGCCCTCTGGCCTTCGGATGAAGATTTACTAAACACAGAACAGTGCTTTTCTAAAAGATACGCATGACAATCGCAGCTTTCGATTAATCCCGATTGCGATTTCACTTCGATTAATCATGCAGCCCTACTTACAATGATTTGTTATATCTTTTATCTTATTACTTCATGTGCCAGGTGTCAAGGTTATTTTAAAACCTAATAAATACATATTCACAACTTCAAATCTGCATCACCAAATGTGCATCAAAAAGCGTCTTAGTGTCACCAAAACATTTATCTGAGAAGAGGAGAAGAAAAAAAGTTTTAGTAAGACAAAGAGAGAGGAATAAAGATAAAATATGACATTATATTTACTCTATCTAGTGCAAATTTCTTACTTAATATTTCAATATTTTAATCATGTAAATCTGGAAAAAAACTGTGACACAACCTAACTAGTAGTGCAATGATGTCAACATTTTGCCGGGTTTCTGTCTATTAACCTTACTATAAACTCAACTTGCAAAAACAAGGCCTTGTGTATTGTAAAATCTCAATTGGATTCAGACAATTGGTTGATCCTCTGGATGATCTGTATAAAGGTTTCTCTATTGTCCACCTCTACCAATTGTTCTACAGCTTTTGAAGAGTGGACGGCCCTTGTTTGCCGTTAAAAACAAGTCATTCTCCCTCTTAAACCCCCTTCAGTGTCAGTGCAAACTCGCATAAGCTGAAGAGGAGATTTGACTCATGACGGCAGGGTAGAAGAAAGCCAGGCTTAATGATTCAAATGTCCAAGAAAGCCCTTGTGAGCCCCAGGAGTGAGGGTGGAAAGGGTTGTCTGGGAACAGATTGATGAGGTTGCTAAGTGGACCTCAATGAGCCAGAGGAACGAGGTGAAAAGCCCACGCATAATCATCACACAACACCACTCGTGAGCATTTCCATAATCTGCCACTTGCTGATCGTCACTGATGTAAGACTGAGTATGTTCTTTGTGACGTTCAATGCATCCTAATGATCTTCTCTAAAATGCCTTCACTTGAAGAATGTTATTGAATCAAGATGTTCAGTGCTGTTGACTGTCTGTATAAAAGGGTTTCTTCAACTATGGCCTCTTTTGGTGCTGTACTCTCTTAAAACACATTTCACACTCTTTACTTGTTTAATTTGTCCATTAACAGTGTTCAGCAGTGTAGATTCATGCATCAGAGAAGATGCGTAAGTGAAGTGTAATTTCCACCACATCAAAATTATGTTTTGTGCTTGACAGCATATGGTGGAAATGACATTTTAAACATTTTCGGAATCAAAAGTCTGACTTTTCACTCTTAGAAATCTTTTTTTTTGGGGCATGTGGTTTTATGAAGAAACATCTAGGGAAAATTTCTATTGCACTTAAGGTTCTTTATACAGAAACAATGTTCTTCAGATTATTAAAATATTTTCACACTAAGACAAAAAAAAGGTTTTCACTGACAGATTCTTTGTAGGAACACAAAATGTTTTTTTTTTTTTTTTTACTTTGTTAAAGGAGAAGTTTACTTCCGGAACAAAAATGTAAAGATAAATTATTCACGCCCTTGTTACCAAAGATGCTCATGTCTTTCTTCAGTCGTAAAGAAATTATGTTTTTTGAGGAAAACATTTCAGGATTTCTCTCCATATAGTGATATAGTCCATATAGTCCATATAACTTCCAAAATGTGGTTTAAATGCAACAAAGGGCTCTAAACTATCCTAGCGGAGCAAGAAGCGTCTTATCTAGTGAAACAATCAGTTATTCTCTTAACCCTTTAACTGCCATTAGCTGTTCAAGAAGGCTGTTAATGGCAGTTAAAGGGTTAAAAACGACAATTCATATAGTTTTTAACCTCAAATGCTCGTCTTGTCTAGCTCTGCATTTACTCTGTGTATTCCGGTTCAATTTAATGCATCATAATGTTCTTCTCTAAAATGCTGTCACTTGAAGAATGTTATTGAATCAAGATGTTCAGTGCTGATGACTGTCTGTATAAAAGGTTTTCTTCAACTATGGCCTCTTTTGGTGCTGTAGACTCTGTAATTTTTCCATCAAAATTATGTTTTGTGCTTGATAACATATGGTGGAAATTACATTTTAAACATTTTCGGAATCAAAAGTCTGACTTTTCACTCTTAGAAATCTTTTTTTTATGGGCATATGTGGTTTTATGAAGAAACTTTAACATCTAGTGAAAATTTCCATTGCACTAAAGATTCTTTATACGGAAAAAATGTTCTTCAGGTTATTAAAATATTTTCACACTAAGACAAAAAAAGGTTTTTTATAAGAACTATTCACTAACAGGTTCTTTCTAGGAACATTTTTTTTTTAACTTTGCCTTTTTTTTTTGTTAAAGGAGAAGTTTACTTCCAGAACAAAAATTTAAAGATAAATTATTCACGCCCTTATCATCAAAGATGCTCATGTCTTTCTTTATTCAGTCGTAAAGAAGTTTTCTCTCCATATAGTGGACTTCTATGATGCCTGCACTTGAAGAATGTTATTGAATCAAGTTCAGTGCTGTTGACTGTCTGTATAAAAGGGTTTCTTCAACTATGGCCTCTTTTGGTGCTGTAGACGCTCTTAAAACACAGTTCACGCTCTTTACTAGTTTAATTTGTCTACTAAGAATGTTCAGCAGTGTAGATTCATGCATCAGAGAAGATGTGTAAATGAAGTGTAACTTTCACCACATTAAAATTATGCTTTGTGCTTGATGGGATATGGTGGAAATTACATGTCAAACATTTTCAGAATCAAAAGACTTTTTACTCTTAGAAATGGTTTTATGAATAAACTTTTAACATCTAGGGACAATTTCCACTGCACTAAAGTTTCTTTAAAAGTTCTTCAAAATGTTTTCACACTAAGACAAAAATGTTTCTTATAAGAACTATTCACTAACAGGTTCTTTCTAGGAAAGAAAAAAAAAAAATGTAAGCATTATTAAAGAAGCTCATATCCAGAACAAAAATTTACAGATAATTTACGTACACCCTTGTCATCCAAGATGTTCAAGTCTTTCTTACTTCAGTCGTAAAGAATTATGTTTTTTGAGGAAAACATTTCAGGATTTCTCTCAATATAATGGACTTCTATGGTGCCCGTGAGTTTGAACTTCCAAAATGTGGTTGAAATGCAACTTCAAAAAGCTCTAAACGATCCTAGCTGAGGAAGAAGGGTCTTATCTAGCGAAACGATCAGTTATTTATTTTTTTTAATTACAAATTATATACTTTTTGCTCGTCTTATCTAGCTCAGCATTTACTTTGTGTATTCCGGTTCAAGACAGGGTGTCAAAAAACTCCCATCTCATTTTCTCCTTTAACTTCAAAATCCTCCATCAACCAAGTGTTTACAAAATGAACATGCAAAGAAGATCAAAAGCCTTTAACAAAAAACAGTTGAAGGAGAAAATGAGATGGGAGTTTTTCAACATACCCTAACTGTCTTGAACCAGAATACATCGAGTACAAGCAGACAAGATGATCATTTGAGGTTAAAAAGTATAAAAATGGTCTTGTTTCACTAGAGAAGACCCTTCTTTCTCATCTGGGATCGTTTAGAGCCCTTTGAAGCTGCATTAAAAATGCATTTTGGAAGTTCAAACTGGAGGGCACCATAGATATCCATTATATAGAGAGAAATCCTGAAACGGTTCCCACAAAAAAACAATTTCTTTACGACTGAAGAAAGAAAGACATGAACATCTTGGATGACAAGGGGAGTGAGTAAATTATCTGTAAATTTTGTTCTGAAAGTGAACTTCTCCTTTAAAGCCAATTTCAAAGTGAAATTACAGCTTGATCAGAAATGATAACACAATAAAATATTCTGTTTGCAAGAAATATTTAACTTGTTATTTGGTCCAGCATTACTTTTCTCAAGTATGCTTTTCACTGTTAGCCGGGTTTCCATCCGCAGTTTTAAAGCAAATTTAACTTGAATAATTGGAAAGAAGGTGAAAAAAAACAACAACTACGCAGGCCCAAAGTAATAATGAAAATAAAAAAGTTCCCAGCTCAGTTTTGATGCAACCTTCAAAATCAACACCTGCATGGGACATCATAGAATAGCCCAAAGTTGAAACACCAACAAGTTAGTAAATTGAAGTTGTTTGTATATTATAATTGCTTGTCACTTTTATTTTCAGAAATAAAAATAGTAACCTGCATAGCTTTGTTTTTTCTCTATGTAGTTCAGAAAACTAACAGGGACTAGGTCCAGAAATGGCCTGGAAAACAAAGCAAAAACCCTCCTTCTTTGTCTCTTGAACTGCTATTGTTAACCAATGTCACACGTTCCTGACCTCGAGGACAAAACTTATCAATCACGCCATGTCTATCAACATACTTTTAAATTCTAAAACAGATATTAGAGGCTGTTCCTCCTCTGGTTTGACCACCCATCCTTTTGTGGCCAGTTGATAATGGGCCGTACAAGCACTACAATAGCATTAGCATAGTTTAGAGCTTTATGTAAGCAGAATAATTGGACTGATTAAAATTTGCAGTCAGTTGAGAGGACCCTCAATGGACTCTCTCCCTCAGCACTTCTAAAAAATCCCTCCACACAAGAATAATCACAGGACAGCCGGCAATTAGAAACGGCACCATTACCTTTAATGGCCGCGTATGAATTAAAATAAAATGAAATGCAGACATTACACGAAAAACAACAAAAGCACTAAGTTAATAAATAAAAATGGAGGGGAAAAGAACAAAAGGTAATAAATGAGTGCCGCCAGCTTACCGGAAGTCAGAAATGTACGGTTACTTAACCCACACATGTGTTTTGATGGAGACATAATTGCGGATCAGTATTAGCTGGATGCACATCTGAAAAACAGATCTTAATAGTGGGCATGATTAATTCAGACACTTCTGACCAACATGTTTCTATGACTTTTCAGGCATTTGTGATAATTGGATTGGGATGTTTCAAATTCAAACCAGACGGATTTGCTAATGAATCATTCAGACCAACTTGAGAATTTGTTCATTGAAAAGAACCAACTGAAATAATGATTTGCTTACAAATAGGATGGATATTATGGCTTAGAACTGACTTTTTCCCTCAGAATTGCATGATATAAACCTGCAATTGTGCGTTAGTATAACACAATTCAGACTTTTTTCAGAATACTGAGAAAATATCATGCAGAATTAGACATTACAACTTGCAATACATTTATCAAGTCATTTGTTAACTTCACATCACACAAAATCTGTTAAAAACGCATAAGGAAAAGTACAGCACAATCTGTGTAGTCCAATTCACAATCAAGTCTTACACTCTTAAAAATAAAGGTGCTTCACGATGCCATAGAAGAACTTTTTTTGTCTAAATGGTTCCATTTAACATCTGAAGAACCTTTTCTGTTGTTTCACAAAGGTTCTTTGTGATGAAAGAAGGTTCTTCAGATTATAAAAAGGTAACAAAGAGATGGTTCTTTAAATAACCTTTGACTGAATAGTTCTTTGTGGAAACAAAAAAGATTCTTCTATGGCATCGCTGTGAAGAACACTTTTATTTTTAGTGTATGAGTCTGTTCTTTTAATGAATAGTTCAGAAGACTTGGTTTAAATCCATCTAACGAATCCTTCACTGAATTAACTCAGAGCGGATAATGTATCAGCATATGAGTCACTTACTGAAATGAAAATTGATAGAAGATGTGGAAATCATAGAGTTTTTTTTTGTAGCAAACCATTTAAAGATGGTTAGATATAAAATCGCAATTGCAAGAATAAAAGTCTGAATTGTGATTCTGAGATTTTCTTCCTCACAACTGTGAGCTTATATCCCACAATTCAGAATTGTGAGTTTATATCTCAAACTTATGACTTTGATACATCTTGCAACTGCGAGACAAAAAGGTGGAATTGTGAGATAAAAGGTTTCAATTACCTTTTTTCATTCTTTATTCAGTGGCAAAAACTGGCTTCTATATTTAATAAAAATACAAAAACCTGTTAAACCTGATTGATGCACAGAATTAGGCATCTTCTGGGCATTTCTGAGATTACATTATGCAGAATACATTAATAGTAAAAAAGGAATATATTTGATGCCAAAAAGGATATTTTTTACTCACAATTCTGACTTCTTTTCCTCGGAGCTGCGTGATATAAACTTGCAGTTGTGAGTTAAAAAGTCAGAATTGCGAGTTTGTATCATGCAATTATTGCACAGGCTGATTGCATAAGGAAAAGTACAGCACAACCTATGTAGTCCAATTCACAATCGAGTCTTATGAGTCTGTTCTTTTAATTAATAATTCAAAAGACTTGGTTTAAATTCATCTAACAAATCCTTCACTGAATTAACTCAGAGCGGATACTGTATCAGCATGTGAGTCACTTACTGAAATGAAAATTAATAGAAGATGTGGAAATCAAATCTGAGTTTATATCATGCAATGCTGAGAAAAAAAAAAAAGACACAATTGTGAGTTTATATCTCAAAATTATGACTTCATAACAGTCTGATACATCCCACAATTGCGAGAAAAAAATTCAGAATTGTGAGATGAAAAAGCTGAAATTCCTTTTTTTTTTATTCTTTATTCAGTGATATAAGAAATAAATAAGTAAAAAGGCTTAGTCCAAACTAGTGCTCAGTCGCTTCTGACCTGTTTAATGCACAGAAATAGGCATCTTCTGGGCATTTCTGAGACTATGTTATGCAGAATACATTAATATATATTAGTCAAGCATAGTAAAAAAGACCATATTTGATACCAAAAAGTACGGTGGCCCAGTAGTGCCAAAGACAACGACATTAAAAAAGCAAACATAAGCTCACAACACAACGACATTAAAAAAGCAAACATAAGCTCACAACACAATGACATTAAAAAAGCAAACATAAGCTCACAACACAACGACATTAAAAAAGCAAACATTAGCTCACAACACGACGACATTAAGCTCACAACACAACGGAAATGCTCCCGACCACTAGGGGGCAGTTGGTCTGCAGAAACGGTCAAGTGCGCATGTCACGAGTATTTGCGGTGCTGCCGGGCTACTTGGATAGTTTTTAAGCTGCTTGGCTCTGATTAAAACTAAGAGTGGTATGAAAAAAAGGTTATATATGTTGTAGATTTGTTAGATGAAGCTGGTCGATTTATTCAACATAATTTATTCATGAATCATGCATGGAGAAATTTGAGATAAAATGTTCCTTTAGAGAATTTAATACAACTATCCCTCCTTATTTAAAACAATTAATGCAAAACACCCTCACATATTTAAATCAGTGGTGTAGTGGAGGGTATATGCAGGTATAGGCCTATCCACTTTATCAGGCGGGTGCACCCACTTCTAATATCCTCCGATGCGCATCATTCAGTAGTGTCCTGCATTAGCCAAAATCATGACTGTCCACCACATCAAGTCATATGTGAATAAATGCAAATATTCACTAAAAACACCCAGTAAAGACAGTTATGCTGCGGTCAGGACCGTGCCGTCGGCTTGCTTTGAAATATGTTTGATGACTGCGCCAGCGCCCGCTCCGTTTGCGGCATCTGGGATGCTGCCAATTCACACGCGAGAGCACGAGTGGAAAAAGGACTAATTATTATTGATTACTGATTTGAATCAGCTTATAATAGCGAAAACAATACCTTACAAATAAAAAAGCAGGTTTTTAAGATAAGAAATTTCTTAAACCGATAAAACCCCTGTAAACTTTTCTGTCAAAGGATCCAGTAAACGAATGAGTTCAAATATTAAGTTCAAAACGGCACTAACACAGAGAAAACTTGAACTGAAACTTGCACAGAAACTGCAGAGAGTCACTTCTCCAGGCAAAAGGTGTAAGAACAAAGTAGGGAATGTATTAAAAAGTAAGTTATTTTCAGACTGCAATACACCTTTAAAAATAAAAAGATTTTTTAAAAATACATTTTGTAATTATCTTAAGTGGCCAATTCTACCTAAAATGAAGGATTGTTTAGAATAATTAACTATTATCCGGCTGCTGCAATTTTACAGAGAAGATTCCGTTTTGAGGTAGATCTTTTTTCTTGTCTAGTCACATTTTGGAAGGATATCTACAGTTGGCTAAATATTGATATTAGTACAGATATTCCGTAATTTAATTTGTTTCAGGTGATGGTAGATGGTTTTTCGATGAAGATGTCATTGATGGTAAACATCATTTGGAGTAAGCGGTAAACCTGCTATAAAAATGAATGTAAAAAACACATAGAATCTTTAATACACTTATTCCAAGATGATGAACCCCTTGGTATTTGTATGAAACTATGAGTCTCTTTCCTTTTAAGAATAAAAATGTTATACAAATATTTTGTTTTGTTTGTTGTTTATTATGTGTAGATTTATATACATGGATATTTATGTGTACTTGGAAATAAAATTATTGGGAAGTGTATGTTTTTCATATGCATATTTGTATTCCCCACTTGAGTGTGTAAATTGTTAATGTTCAATAATAAACAAATAATACAAATAAAAAATACGGAATTAAAACTATCACAGCAGTTCAGATCATAGATTCAGACCGCCCGGCAGCGACCGCAAATACTAGTGACATACGCACAGTTTCTGCAGACCAACTGCCCCCTAGTGGTCGGGAGCATTTCCGTTGTGTTGTGAGCTTAATGTCGTTGTGTTGTGAGCTAATGTTTGCTTTTTTTAATGTCGTTGTGTTGTGAGCTAATGTTTGCTTTTGTTAATGTCGTTGTGTTGTGAGTTTATGTTTGTTTTTTTAATGTCGTTGTGTTGTGAGCTTAATGTTGTCGTGTTGTGAGCTTATGTTTGCTTTTTTAATGTTGTTGTGTTTGGCACTACAAGGCCACCGTAAAAAAGGATATTGCTATATAAACTTTGTAGTAGAAAATAAAAAAGGTAATTGCAACTTTCTCACAATTTTGACGACTTTTCCTTGGAATTGCATGATATAAACTTGCAGTTGTGAGTTAAAAAGTCAGAATTCTGACAAAATATAGTCTTTCCCCCCCCTCAGAATTGGACATTATCACTCACAATCAATTTATTAACTCATTAATTAACTTTAAAAAAAAGCAATTATTGCACAGGCTGATTGCATGAGGAAAAGTACAGCAGTCAGTGAGTCGGATCTTTTAATGAATCGTTCAGAAGACTTGGTTTAAATCAGTCTAATGAATCCTTCACTTAATTAACGAATCAGTATATAGTAAAAAATGAAATGAAAAAAGTTAGAAGATACGTTAATCATGAAAGAGGTATCCTCTATAGCAAACCATCTGAATCAGTCAGCGAATCACTGAATCACTTTGAATTCAAACAAGATCGTAGGTATATATCCAAGACCAGAGACGACATGTAATAATTTATCAACAAATTATGAAGCACTACAGCTCACCACCGTGTGTTTAGCATTTAGAGAGGTGTTTTTTGCACAGGGATGAACAATGATATGCAAACCCATTAGCACTAACTTGCTGGCATCTCCCAGGGGGATCATTTCATTAGTCTGGCTATAAAGAGGATTAATTGTCATAAGAGGAAAGCACTGCCATGTGCTAGCCAAATAGCACCTCTGCACATACGCTACAAGTTCAAACTGCAGCCTACAGAAGCCACAGACTGAAAAAATATGAGTTCAATCATCACTAATGAGCTGACAACCTTTATTTGTACACAAGAAATGCAAGTAATTATTTTGATTTCTATGCATTCATCAATGCATCAATGGTGCCAATTACGCAGACCTGGCAATCTGTCTCTGATTGGAGGTTGGATCTGGAGAGAAAATGCATATACATATATATACACATATACACACACACACACACACACACACACATACATGCATGCACACTCATGTAACTTGAGGGGAGTGTTATCAGAGATCTGGGTCAATAAATTATAGATGATGCGTTATCTAAGAGAAAAGTGCCAGAATGTTTCTAAACAGAGTTGCTTTCATCTTCGTCTTGGGTTAGTCTGCTTTAGCGAGTTTGGTATCATTTCTGACCTGGTCATGACTGACAACATTTGCGTGCTAAATCTAATAATCTTTTTGATGTATCCTGCATCCTTGTTTTCAAGGTCTCAAATAGTACTTTGCACTCTGAATGACCATTCAATGTAGAGCCGTCAAAGACACAGCCCCGGGGCCAAATGCGTCCCAGTGAGGAGATCAATCTGACTCATGGGATGATTTAGCTACTGTTTATTTATTATACCTGTTTGGTTTATTTATTTATTTTTTTAGCTGTAGCAGGATCCAATAAATTATGGAAGCCAGCTTCCACTACTGAATAAAAAAAAAAAAAGGTAAATGCTACTTTATATCACAATTCTGACTTTTTTTCTCAGAATTCTGTGATATAAAAATTTGAAATTGTGTGTTAAAAAGTCAGAATTTATATAAAATCGCAATTCTGAGAAAATATATTTTTCCCCTCAGAATTAGAAAATGGGTTTATATATATTTTATTAATAATAAAATATTATTTAAAAAAAAAAAAAAAAACTAAAACCAAAACCAAAAACAAATAAGTAAAAAGGCTTAGTCCAAACTAGTGCTCAACTGCTTCTGACCTGTTTATTGCACAAAAAATGTATTGCAAAAAAACATTTATGTTATGCAGAATACATTAATATATAACATTAGTCAAGTACAGTTAAAAAAAAAAAAAAAAAAAAAAAAGAGAGACCATATTTAATGTCAAAAACACAACATCAGAAAGATCAGGCCCTTTCTAACAGTGCAGGCTACACAACTTCTTGTCCAGGCCCTTGTCATCTCCAGACTGGACTACTGCAATGCTCTTTTGACTGGTCTTCCATCATGCACAATCAAACCTCTACAAATGATTCAGAATGCAGCAGCACGGCTGGTCTTCAACGAGCCCAAAAGAGCCCATGTTACACCTCTCTTTATCTCCTTGCACTGGCTCCTAATTGCGGCTTGTATCAAGTTCAAGACTCTGATGCTTGCATATAGGACAACCACAGCCACTGCACCTGCTTATTTGCACTCGCTATTGCAAATCTACACCCCCTCCAGAACTCTGAGATCTGCTAGTGAGCTACGCCTTGTGGTACCATCACAGAGAGGTGCGAAATCACTATCCAGAACATTTTCTTTTACTGTTCCTGGCTGGTGGATCTTCCTACCCCTATCCGGAATGCTGATTCCCTGACAAGTTTCAAGTGACAGCTTAAAACCCATCTCTTTCAACTCTTTCAACCATAAAAAAAAAAAACTCTTTATTCCTTCCCTTTCTAGCTAGTACTTGTTTGAAGCACCACTTGAAATCTGGTATTATAGCACTGCCTGTGTCTGTTTGCCTCCTTAAGAAGAATCGCTCTATGTTCTCCCAACTGTATGTCGCTTTGGACAAAAGCGTCTGCCAAATGCCTAAACGTAAATGCAAATGTAAAAAGTATATTTTCCTTTATTTTGCAATATAAACTTTGTAGCAAAAATTAAGGTAACTGCAACTTTTTCTCACAATTCTGACTTTTTTCCTCGGAATTGCATGATACAAACTTGCAATTGTGAGTTCAAAAGTAAGATTTGCTAGTTTGTATCACACAGTTCTGACTTTTTTTCTCCACATTGTGAAACTGCGTGTTCAGAAGTCAGAATTGTGAAATATTATGTTATAAACTCGAAATTTTGGCGTTGAACTGGACATTTTATCTTGCAGTCAATTTATTAACTTGTGAGTTTATATCTCACAATTCTGGGGAAAGAAAGTCAGAACTGTGAGATATAAACTTATATATCACAATTGTGAATTCATCATTGTAAGTTTATATCTTGCAATTCTGACTTTATAATTCACAGTTGCGAGAATCATGAAATGCATGAGAAAAAGTCAAAATTTTGAGATAAAATGTCCCAACCTTTTTTGATTACCTTTTTCATTCACTGGTGAAAACGGGATTCCACAATAAAAATATAAATAAAAAATACAACAAATAGTTTTAGTTCAAACTAGTGCTCAACTGCTTCTGACCTCTTTATTGCACAAAAATAGGCATCTTCTGGGCATTTCTGGGTTTATGTTATACATTAATATCTAACATTAATTATAGTAAAAAAAAAAAACTTAGCAAATAAACTTTGCAGCAGAAAATTAAAAAAAGGCAATTGCAACTTTTTCTTATAATTCTCAACAAGACCAGATGAAACTTCTAAATTATCAAAGTTAACAGAGTGTGTTAAAAATGTAAAAGTTTGGTTGACCAATAATTGTCTCCTATTAAATTCAGATAAAATAGATATATTACTTATTGGACCAAAATATAATACACAGAATCTCTTGGATTACAATTTGCAACTAGATGGATGTACTGCTGCTTCCTCCACAGTCAAAAGTCTGGGTGTTAGACAGCAACTTGTCTTTTAAAAATCGTATTTCCCGAAAATCTTTTAAAAATTGTATTTTTTTCAATTGCACATTATTAATCTTTGGTTGAACAAATCCTTTTTGCTTGGTTTGAACAGCAGCTACGCTAATTATGTTCCTATTTGTTCTCTGTTTCTGCCACGGGAATGACATCCTGTGGTAACTAGGAATTACACAAGCTTCAGTCTGGATCAGGAACACCTAAGAAGAGATGATGATGCCAACCCCTCAGAGGACTTCAGATGGTATCAGCCCTAAAACACCATACATCACTACCGAATTTTACTACAGTAATCTGATTGCAACATATAATCATTACTGTTAACATTGTACAAATTTTACAAACTCTTAACAAATTTAACAAACTTTAATTATTGTACAAACTTTAACTTGCAAATCTGACTTATTTTCTCCAAATTGTGATATAAACTCAAAATTGCCTGTTAAAAAGTCAGAATTGTGATATATATGAAAATATTAGTCTTTTTTTTCCTCCTCAGAATTGGACATAACTCACAATGGATTTATTAACTCACAAGTTTACATCTCACAATTCTGAGGGGGGAAAAGTCCGAATAACGAAATATAAACTTGCAATTTCAAGAAAGTTTTTTCCCCACAATTGTGAACTTATGGTTTATATCTCACAATTCTGACTTAATAACACGCAATTTTTAAGCTTTATTCAGTGGTGAAAACGGGCTTCCACAATAAATAAAAAAAAACAACATCAACAAAACCAAATAAGTAAAATGGCTTTCGTTCAAACTAGTGCTCAACACCTTCTGACCTCTATAACGCACAAAATACGCATCTTCTGGGCATTTCTGGGTTTATGTTATGCACAACACATTAATATCTAACATTAGTTAAACTTAGTAAAAAAATAGCATAGATTGATGCCAAAAAGGATATTTTCCTGTATTTTACTACATAAACTTTCATTGTTTGCTCAATGAAATGCTACCACTAAGCAGGCGAGTGAAAAATGAATAGTGTTTGTGAGAAAACTCACTGGGACTCTGCTTAGTGTTTAAAATAATTTTGCAAACGGGGCAATACGCTTATAGGCCAGATGAAATATTTATTTTCCAATCGCAAAAGACAAATTTAGACTGAGGCAATAGTTTCCCCTGGCAGATTTTCCCTCTACAGCGATAAAACATCTGTGTCAGCATCACTGGAAACAATGTAGAACAGAGAGACATCACACGGACAGACGGGAAGTGCAGAAACCAAATGAAGCATGCAGTAACTCTGATAGATTTAGAAAATACATTTTGAATTGATTGCTACTGGTGAGATGTGCAAACACATTTATGCTTTGCCTGGGTCCGGTTACTCGAGAAGCACAATTGCGTGAGAGAACGAGGTGGACGACACGTTTCGGCTCATGTGTTTAACAGCTTGTTGAACTTTCGTTTCCCAACCAGAGACACGATATGTGCTTGGTGTCATCTTTGATTTGAATTTCCAGTTTCCCATACCTGCTGTTCATCCTCTTTCCCATCATTGCAAACTCATCGTGACAGCTTCCCTTGTCTGGGGCAAAGCGGACTAACTCAACAGATGTTCCACAGCGCTTGGCTGGTGTTTCTCCTTCGCCAGTGCATCTGATTAAAGAAAGAAATGACTAGGCTTTTAAGATTTTGGCTTCATTAAACAATTTAATGAAATCAATTATATAATATGCCAATCAACTCACTGGGTTATTTGTAAATATATCAGTGTTTGCTGAGAAAAGCATTTAAATGAAGAAATCGACTTAATTGAAGGACCTGCTTTAGTCTTTTTTACCCCGCTGCAAACCAAAACGCAGAAAACTGAAGTAAGTGTTTAAACCCTGAGAGGTTTTTTGAGGACATTGCCTGTTGCTGCTGATTTAAGTTCCAATGTGTTCACCGAAAGCAAACATGGCGACCTTAGATTGTTCCTTCTTTATCCTCTTGTTACTGTGTGAGAACAGACAGACGGCCGGCATTAATGATGTATCCGCTTGAGCTTAAAACAGCTTGTGTTCATTAATTGATTGACTATTATGTAATCATGGAGAATCATTAAAACAGTGCACAAAGAGGAAGTGAACACTGGCAAATAAAAGATGTATAATTAGCCATGAGGAATTGTAATTCCAAAAGGAAAATGCACTCTGATCATTTGTTATTACAACAATTGCCAAAGCGAATACATATCTAAACAATTATTATAAGTAGTGCAATTATCATAGTCCACAGCAATCTATTTTACGCTCGAGTTTGTCACATCTGTCTGAGGTAGAATGAGATAAAAAAAAAGTCTGTGCTCTTTAAAAAAATGTAACTAAAAACTATCAGCCCTTCTAATAACTTCTGCTTTGAAATGTACAGGTGAAAGAGCTTCAGTTTAATATCAGTGCATTGCCTGGGTGGACTGAATTTAAATGGTAATTAGCATCAGCTTTGCTACTGGCGTCTCAATGTGCATGCTAATGCACATACCAGCACATTCACTGACAGTTAGCATAACAGGTAGAATAAGTTCTCAATTTCTCTCCTGATTAATCCAGTAAAACTACAGGGGAAACTAGAAATGCAGCACATGATCCCAAAAGGAAAGCTGTCATATTCATAAGGACATAGCTTTAGTCGAAGCCTTAAGCATACATTTCACTAACCAAATTTTTAACTAACTAAGCACAAAGCAACAGTTCTTGCTCATTTTCGGATGAACCTATGTGAACTGTGCATGATTTAGAACATGACTCCTGTGAATGAGTCGATTTGATTCGCCAAACAGTTTGACTGATTTAGTATTCACACTTTACATAAAAACAAAATAAAAATAAAAACAGATGCATAATACAGGTCAATTCCATTCGTTAGCTCTAAGTTGTTACTATGCAAAGCTTTACTTGCCATCAGATGCTCTTTGTTGTTTATAAGATCCATGTGATTCTTTCTGTTATACACCATATTGCCAAAAGTATTGGGACACCCTCTTAATGAACAGCTTTGACTACTTTAGTCATTTCCATGAGCACTAATCCTAATGTTTAAGCATATAATGATATTCTAAGGAACTGTTTCCTATTTAATTTTAATAGCAAAAATTTGGACAGGACCCTTTTCTATTCTAACACGACAATGTCTCTGTGTATAAGGCAAGGTTCATAGAGAAATGTTTGATTCAGTCAGTGTGGAAGAACTTGACTGGTCTGCATAAAGCCAACTCCTAATCCCAGCTGAACACCTCTGGTGTGACTTTAAATGCAGACCTTGAGCCAAAAACTCAGACTAAACATCAATGACTTGCAGTCATTTTAGACACTTCCAAAACTGAAGTAACAGATGGAAATCCACTTTTAAATACATGAATTATGCTTCCATCTTTGTTGCTTCAGTTTTGGAAGTGCCTTTTTCTGTTCTAAAGAAGGGCGTGTCCCAATACTTTTGTCCATACAGTGCATGTACAAGTCATTTGGTGTTTGTTGAAGAGTTTTTGGCTCAAGGTCTGCATTTAAAGTCACACCAGAGGTGACTTGGCTTTATGCAGACCAGTCAAGTTCTTCCACACTGACTGAATCAAACATTTCTCTAGAAAAATAAAAAAGGGTCCTGTCAAAACTTTTGCTATAAATTTCCCTAGAATATCATTATATGCTTAAACAATAAGATCAGTACCCATGGAAATTACTAAAGTAGTCAAACCTGTTCATTAGAAGGGGGTGTCCTAGTACTTCTGGCAATATATTGTACAAAAAAAATCATCCTATCACATGACCCAAAATGAAAAAGACATGTCTAATTAATTGAAATCAGTTGAACAAAAGTAGAATTTTTAAGGCGATATGAAATAAGTTTTATTTTTTTTCATAAATTCAGTTTTATTTGTGCCAAATTCTGTTTTCCATTAGTTTTCTTAATTCCATTTTAATTGTTTCATTAAATTTTATTAATCAAAACATCTCTAAATCTTTTATTTTATTTATATATACAGTGCCTTGCAAAAGTATTCATACCCATTTCACATTTTGTTACGTTGCTGAGCTAAGTTAAACTGATTTAAATATCTTTTTTCCCCACATCAGTCTACACTCCATACACCATAATGACAAAGCAAAAACAGAACTGTCACAACTTCATGATGCTTGGAATTGAGGTTCATCAGAATCTTGTTTCTCACAGTTTGAGGGTCCTTTAGGTGTTTAGTTTTTTTTTTTTTTGCAAATTCCAAGTGTGTTTTCATGTGACTTCACTGAGAACATTGAGTTTGGCCACATCACCATAAAACCCAGATTGGTGGAGTGTTGCAGTGATGTTTGTCCTTCTGTAAGTTTCTCCTATCTCCATATATTTACATTTACATTTACTTTTAGACATTTAGCAGACGCTTTTATCCAAAGCGACTTACAAAGGAGAACAGTGGAAGCAATCGAAATCAACAAAAGAGCAACAAAAACATGTAAGTGCTATGACATGTCTCATATAGCCTAGCAAGGATTTTTAAAGTACATAATAAATAAAAGAAAATAGATGGAGGGGGGAGGGAGGTAGCTTTGTTAATTGTAAAGAGAGAAAAACTAGTGTTAGTGTTTTTTTTTTTAAATGGAATTATGGAACTCAACTAGAGTGACCATCAGGTTCTTGGTCACCACTGGTCACCAAAGCCTTTCTCCATCGATTGCTCAGAGGCAAGCTCTAGGAGGAGTCCTGGTTGTTTCAAACTTTTTCCATTAAGGGTAATGGAACATTCTTCTGTGAACATTCAATGCAGCAGAATTTTTTCTGAACTCTTCCCCAGATGTGTAGCTTGATGCAATCCTGTTTCTGAGCTATATGGGCATATTTTTTTTTTTAACCCCAGGGCTTGTTTTTTGGTCTGATATGCATTTTCAGTGGTTAGACCTTTTATTAAGTAATCTACAAGCAATATGAATGCTCCTGATATATGAATACTTATGTTTTTTTAAACCATTATGGTGCATGGAGTGTAGATTGATGTGAAAAAAAAAAGTAATTTAAAGCAGTTTAACATAAGGCAGCAACAAAATGTGAAAAAAAGAGGGGTATGAATACTTTTGCAAGGCACTGTATATACACGCACAAACACTGTATATGCACACACAAACACAGAAATATTATTTATTTTCAGAAATACTGTGTTGTGTGTTTTTTCTGGTAAATTCTGGTAAAAAAAAAAACAAAAAACAAAACTGGTAAATATTCCTTAAAAATAATGTTTTAATAATAATTTTATTAGTAGTAGTACTATCATTACATTCCGTAATACATTTCTGTCACAGTTTCTTCAAGTTAAACCAAACGTATATTTTGACAGGTTGCTGTAAAGACCTTTAGGTTTTTGTTTGCATATGATGAGACGATAATTGCTCTCACAAGAAATGGTAAAATGCTCATGAAATGACTCTAGTGATTATATTCATGTACTTATATACTGAGGCAGTAGAGGCTGAAAACAGTGCTTTAGCATGTTTGGGCCATTCATTCACACAGAATTAATAGTATTTTAAGTCCATATCTTGTTTTGATTTAAGTGTACTGACCTACTTTTTATTTATTAATTCAAAATTTGCCATTGCGGAAATCATAGGGCCCTAAATTATGCATTAAGGAAACCTGATATAGAGATAAAGAACAATCAACAGGCTACTAAATCAAGACCTTGGACTGATTTGAGTGTAATCAGTTGGAAAGGAGTTGAACTTACACTGAACGGTATTTATTCAGCCAGGCCTTAGAGAAATTAAAATGGTTTATTTATCTTTGGAATAAAATCAAGCCTTTGATTTTAGGGTATTATAAGATTCACTTTTTGTGATGAAAACTGAATGGGAAAAGAAAAACGGCCACATTACAGGAAAAAAAAAAAAAATCATTAATGGGACTCTGTGGGCTGTAGTTATTTTTATCGATCCTTATAACAGCCTCTATCACTTACAAACGTTACGAAACAGTCTTCACGTCTGTCTCGACTTCGGTTAAAGTGAGACATTTCCCTTTGATTTTTCTAAGAGCTGCACCTATGTATTAGAAATAGAGCTGCCAGAACAGGAAATTGTTACTTTTGGCTCGCTTCTGATTTTCTTTTGGAACAGTCTGAAAAGTCCAGTTTTGATGTCCACTCTGAGAGCGCTATTAAATTTACCAACATATGTCCCTTCTGACCTTTTCAGCGGTGATGAACAGAGTGCTTTGTGATTTTATCAGACTTTCTGCTGAGGAGGTGAATCGAGTCAAGTTATAAATATGTCTAGCTACAGCCTCCATACACTGAGGACATCCACTTATGAGAGATGATTTCATTCTCCGTCGAGCGGCAGAGGTCCAGTAAATAGGAATATTCTGAAAGACTGCGTTATTAATACAAAACAGATATACAAAGCATATTCTGCCAAAAGGTCACGGCCTGCTGGCTTTACCGCCAGTCAATTGCTCTGAGCCGTGATGGTAATATCAATGCTTTTCACAGCGTCTGCACTTTTAGTCGGACATGTTTCTAAAACTTATTCAACTAGCAAGTTTTCAAAGCAAGGAAAAAAACACTTACAAACACACACAGGCTCTTAGCTTTCATCCTTGACGGACATTTTACAGAGTTTTTGCTAAACTGCTTAAAAGCACAACCTCAAAAATGACCACAGAACAGATTCTGCAAATAATTTATGTTATAAACATCACAAAGCTGAAATTTCAGTCAGAGCTGCTATACGGAAAGCACTTATTTCAAGGCCAATGCGCAACAAAAAATTTACAGGGTTCATAAACTGGATATTTAAGCATCAGCCCTCAGACGCTTCATAGTTGTTCACTGACATATTGATGCATACTGCACACAAATCTGACAAGTACTATTCAAAATCTCTGTTTTAATTGGCTTCTACTCAAATTATGGCCGTCAGCTAGTCTATTATTGTAATATCAAGCATTTCAGATGAACCCACTACTGAAAGGCAACTAAAAACACAATAAGCTTAAAACACACATAATGGTCAAAAAGTGTCTTGATTTGAATAAGCAATGTGGGCCACAGTTTAAGTTGCGAATTAAAAGTTTGGCTTAAGCAATAAAAACAAAAGTAACATGTTCTGATGAGTCATCTTTCTTGCCGTTTTCTTTTTCCATATGGGTCATGCTTACAGGATGACAAAGTATGCCTTCAACCCACAATATCTGTTGCTGGTTAAACATGGCAGGAGATCTGTAATAGCACTGGGATACATCTTATAAGAGACATTAGGTCAAATTATTGTTTTGCACGGTTGTGTAACAACTCTGTGAAGACAACAGAACCAGGTGAAATGTACTGAAAACAGTGATCATTAATGTTACGATGACACTAAAATATGACCAGAAAACCAGTTTTAAGAAGCATGGGTATATTTGTAGCAATAGCCAAAAATACATAGTATGGGTCAAAATGATCGATTTTTCTTTTATGCCAAAAATCATTAGGATATTAAGTAAAGATCCTGTTCCATGAAGATATTTTGTACATTTCCTACAGAAAATATATCAAAACTTAATTTTTGATTAGTAATATGCATTGCTAAGAACTTCATTTGGACAACATTAAAAGCGATTGTCTTAATATTTAGATTTTTTTTTTTTTTGCACCCTCAGATTCCAGATTTTCAAATAGTTGTATATTGACAAAAATTGTCCTAATATTGTCCTATCTTAACAAACCATACATCACATCAGTGAAAAGGTTAAGTATTCAGCTTTTCAGATGATGTTTAGCCCTCTGGCCCTCTTCAGTCACTTTTGACCGAAATGTTTATATTAAAAAATGTTAAAAATCGCTTTATCGGAATAAGATGACACTTGGTGACTTTTGTCACATTAGCAATGCGAACGCACACACACACACACACACACACACACACACACACACAAAAAATATCATGGACATGATTCAGATGAATTGGTAAGACTGCAACAGAGGAAATTTTGAGTATATGTGTAATAAAATGAATACATGAAAAAAACGACAGAGTCTTTCTCTGTTTCACTCCCCCCCCCCCCCAAATCTAACCAACAATATCTAAAAATTGAAAAAAGTAGTCTTTTAGAATGTCTAACTATATTTTTTAAATGTAAAACCTAGTAAAATGAAGAAACTGTCTAAAAAAAACAATGGGAATCAAAAAGCCTCTGTATATAGGGAGCTATACAGGAGGTTACATGACATTACACAAGTTTTAAAAAAATTTTTACGGCACAATTCTCAGAATAAAAAAAAAAAAAATTTTTAAATGCTTTTAATTTTAATATGAAATGTTGCATTTATTGAATAATAATATATAAATAATTAAATACAAAAAATATATTAATTCCAATAGAAAAAAATTGTTTGTTAAAATTTTATAAATATAGTACAATAAATTATCCTCAAAATTCTAAATATTAATATAAAAATATTATTGAACAAAAATGTATTGCACTGATTTTCCTGAAAAAAGAAAGGAAGTTACATTTCAAGGATTCGGTCACTTTTGACCACGAAGAAGGTAGGTGTGACCCCTAAACGAAGAGGGCCAGATCCCAATTAAAAAAAAAAAAAATTACTTTTATGACTGGTTTTGTGGTCCAGGGTCACATAATTTTATAGATGCTTCTTTAAATTTACTGTACTGTGATGTTGTTTTCTGCATGTTGAAGATGCTTCCCAAGTGTTGCACATCATTTTAAGGAGTTGAAGGGAGTGATTTCAAGATCTAGAGGTCTTTCTTTTTGAATAAAGCATAAAATCCTTGAATATTAGCATGTTACTGAATGTTTGCAATTCTTTAGACCCCAGTATGCACTTGGTAGATGCCAAATTACACAACTGCCAATGTGGATGGGTTGCGTGATGTGCTCTCATTATTAAAAACCATGAAGAAAAAAAGTACAAAAATACAATCAGGACTAGATTAAATATTGGTTAACTTGCAGTGAGAATAAACAGGGTTTGTGTCGACCTCAATGTGTTTTGAGAGGTGAATTATTAGCTGTCCAAATTCCAGAACCAAATGCTGATTTATGAACATAAGCCTACTGAGCTTTTACCGTAATCTTAATATAGTACCATGAGTTTTATTGTCTGATTTTAAGAACACTGTTGTTCATTTTTGTGCGATAAACAATTTCGATACTGTGGTCACCACTTCACCACTCCAACATTAAAAAACAGTTGAGACCAACAGAAGTATAAGAAAGCTAGTATAAGTTTGGGAGGATTGCCAAATAAAATAAGC
Organism: Cirrhinus molitorella; assembly: GCA_033026305.1. Classification (NCBI taxonomy): domain Eukaryota; kingdom Metazoa; phylum Chordata; class Actinopteri; order Cypriniformes; family Cyprinidae; genus Cirrhinus; species Cirrhinus molitorella. The sequence goes on along the minus strand of CM065118.1, from coordinate 7,958,328 downwards.
CAAACCATTTCCACATTTATTCCTCTTGTGGTTTCTGTCACGTTAAATGTTTCTCCCTCATTTATATTTACATGAGCTTTGGCCATACCATTTGCTAATCATTTAAGAGACCTATTTAGATTTCATGAGCCTTTCTGAATGACTCAGTTTTACTGTCTAATTTGCCAGCCACAGCCTTCTTAATGAAGTACATTAGGATTGCATTTAATTAAACCACTGCAGCGGCCTTAATTCAATTTCATCCCAGAGTGTTTGTAGTCCAATTAGATCAATTATACGTCGGCCAAACACCGCCACAAGCAAGATCCGCATGACACGATAGACATTGTTCACCTCTGCATGTTCAGGCCAAATTAGGAGGACAATTAAATTAAGATTCAGAGCTTTTAGATTCTCATGACGATTGTAAGGACATGATGTTCTGAAAGTAGATCATAGTTTTTACAGTAAAATATTTTGAATCAATTTATTTCATATTAAAATACAACTACATGTAAAAAACATTATTTAAAAGATAATATAATGAACTAAAGGTATATTATTATTATTAAAGGTATATTTCTTTTTTTCTTGTAGTTAAACATAAATACCAGGGAGTTTGTCATCCAAATGACAAACTCCCTGGTAGTTATCTACTTGCTTGATGTAAATTACAGTCCCTGCTGATGCTCAGTTTCCATTGTGTAGGAGCTTCTGCTGTGCCGCTGGCAAAAAGTAATTACGATCCTCCAGTAGGCAGCAAAGGCACTGAGATTTTATATTTGACCAGAAATTTGGCACACTTGCACTCCGTGTTCTCAGATATTAATTAGGGTCATAGTAGGACCTTGATCCTAGACATGCCCTTTGATACTTATTTGCTTCCTTCAATTGGTCTATTATTCAAACTTCGAGATTGCTTTTTTCCTCTGATATTGAAATAAGACTGCTAACCACAAGCAAAGAAAGAACACCGAAGGACTATTCTGCATCCTAACTAGGATAATAAATGGCCACTTAGGATGCACTTTTATCCAATCCCTCTAGAGCAACACAAGGCAAATTTAAACCTACAACCTTGTGAAGACCAGTAACCAGATCATCAAAACCAGTGCTAAACATTCCAGGATTTTTGTCCATATAGTGGACTTCAATGGTGGCCAAAGGGTTGAAGGTCCAAATAGCAGCTTGATTGCAGCTTCAAAGGGCTCTACATGATCCCAGCTGAGGAATAAGGGTCTTTTCTAGTAAAACAATTGGTTGTTTTCTAAAAAAATAAAAATAATAATAAAAATGCATATACTTTTTAACCACAAAAAGTCAGTTCTTTGTCTGTGTACTCCGGGTTAAAAAGGTAGGGTAGGGCGAAAACTGCATCTCATTTTCTCCTCCAATTTCCAAATCATCCAACTTCGTTGCTTTACCTTTTTTTGTAAAGGGCTTTGACTTTCTTTGCATGTGCGCTTTGTAAACATACATGAATACGTAATGTGTGAGCTCAAAGTTATTGTAAGACAAGCATTTGTGGTGTATAAAAAAAGCCATACTTAAGTAAAAGTACAGACTTTGGTAGAAGTTGAAGTCACCGTTTAGAATATTACTTGAGTAAAAGTCTTACAGCATGTCGTATTTATTGTACTTAAGTACAAAAAGTATTTTTTTAATCTTAAACGTACTTAAGTATTGAAAGTAAAAGTACAAGTAAATGCAAAATGGAAAAGAAGCTAATAAATATATGTAAAATGTTCATACACAGCTTGAGTAGCAAGACTGCGTTCAGTTTTAACTCTTTGTTCCATTTCGTATTTTTGGGTAAGAATAATAAGCACTTCATCCGGCACTAAGTGTCTTTCATTCCAACATAAGAAAACATTTTTGGAATATGCATCTGAAATAGCATTTAGACATGGATGCATTTAAACTGCAGTTACAGTTGCATTAATAGGCCTAATGTTTTGTTTTAGCATAAAACGTTAAATACTGATATTTGATGAAAAAAATGGTTGAAATGTGAAATTACTTATTGAATAAATTAGCTAATTTATTCAATAAGTAAACACAGTCCATTGCTCAGAGACAAAAAACAGTGCTGTGATATTTGTCTGGAACTATTTTCTTTGGCAAAATTGAGCAAAAACAAGCAATATTATGTCTAAAATGTATGGTACTTTTTGCTTTATTGAACTTGCATAAAATGATTATTAAATGTGTTATCATGCTGATATCTGCAGAAAAACAGTACACTTTGTGTGATATAGATTAAGTTAATTATATTAAATTGTAGACGCCAAAAATGCTTCTGTATGCTTTATATATAGAGAGAAGACTTCAGATGCAAAACCCCCTAAAAGCCATCTCGGTCAAAAATGAGATAATGATACTGAGTGAATGCCCTCGACACATATTATACATTCATCAAATACTTTTACTTCAAACTTGCTAAAATCCCAGCCTCAGCCCAATCAGAAATACTGGTACTTAGGTAGAAACCTATACATTGGTGCCTGATAAAAATGCATTATTTAAAGAAAGACAGATGGATTTAGAGGCTTTTGCATCCGAACTCTTCATCTGTAAATATAAAAGCATACAGAAGCATTTTTGCCGTCTACAGTCTACAATGCCTGGAATTTTAAGTTTTAATATCAATATGCATGTATTCTGTGTGTGATTCGGTGATATAGAATACTGGATAATGTCAGATCGCACATCATTACAACAACACTTACCATATTATCATGTGGTCAATGAATCATCCGCGGTACATTTTAATTAGGAAATGTACTTTTTTTTTTTAGAAAATGACAGATCGTTTTACTAGACTAGGCCCCTGTTCCTCGGCTGGGATCGTGTGACTTTTGAAGCTGCATTGAAACTGCAATTTGGACCTTCAACCCATTGGCCACCATTGAAGTCCACTATTTGGAGAAAAATCCTTTAATTTCTTTTCGACATGTAACACTTTTGTGCTTCAGGCATCCTGAGTTCGCGTCCTGGTTTCCGGACCTTTTCCGATCCTGTCCCCCTCTTTCTCCCACTTTGCTTCCTGTCTAAATAATGTCCTGACACAATAAAAACAAAAATGGCAATATATATATATAATATATTTTAGTGCTTCAGTAGGTTGATGTAATAACATTATATCAGTTAATGAAATATGCGACCCTGGACCACAAAACCTAGTCATAAGGGTCAATTTTGTGAAATTGAGACTTATACATCACAATATTTGGCAGAGATACAACTATTTGAAAATCAGGAATCTGAGGGTGCAAAAAAAAAAATGATTTTTTCAAATGATAATTGAGAAAATCGCCTTTAAAGTTGTCCAAATGAAGTTCTTAGCAATGCATATTACTAATCAAAAATTACGTTTTGATATATTTACAGTAGAAAAATTACTAAATATCTTCATGGAACATGATCTTTACTTAACATCCTATAGCATAAAAGAAAAATCTATCATTTTGACTTATACAATGTATTGTTGGCTATTGCTACAAATATACCTGTGCTACTTAAGGTTTTGTGGTCCAGGGTCACATATATGCTCTGTAAGTCTTAAAATGTTGCTACTGTATTTTTATGATTAAGTACTGGCAACCCAGATGCAACTTTTACTGCAAATGTCACAGTTTTTTTTTAAAAAACAGTATATGTATATGACAGGAAAGTCACACTCTCCTCATCCTGGCAACAGGTGTCAAGCAGATGTCATGGAAAGTTCTGGAATACAAAGCCATTTTCCCCCCCAGCAGGGCTCAGATCTCTATAACCTCCCACGGAGGAGAGCTGGGAGCGGGCCATTGTTCTCTTCTCCTCCCTGAAGAACAACAGAGGACTCCACCATCCAGCTGAGAATGCTGGAAACCATTATGACAGTAGCATTTGATGGCCAAGTAGAGATGGGATATATAAGATGTACATATGTGACGTAAGCACAGGATGTTCTGCATCTGCAACGTATTTCTTGTGGTCGATGAGTTATGTTATGTTAAAGTCATGCTGTTATTGATCTATGATCTACTGTAAAACAATGGCAGCTGGGTTGCCACAACTTCACTGTACAGCAACATTTTGGGTTTTACGATAAAAAACTTTTTTACGGTAAGAAATCTGTATATCATTAACTGATATGTTAATATACAAACCTGCTGAAGTTGTAAAACTTTTTTTTTTTTTTTTTTTTATCTTTTTAATGCACTTACATCCACCAAAAAAGAATCAAAGCTCATCACAAGTACTGTAGCTTTTCTAAAAGCTGAAGTACTAATATATAGAATCTCCATCTATCATTCTATCATTCTGTCTATCAATCTATCTATCTATCTATTCTGTGCTACCACATTTTTCTTTCTTTCCTTTCTTTCTTTCTTTCTTTCTTTCTTTCTTTATTGTTCTATCAGTCTGTCTGTCTGTCTATCAATCTATTGTTCTATCTATATCATTCTATCATTCTGTCTATTGTTCTCTCTATCAGTCATTCTATCTATCTATCTATCTATCTATCTATCATTTCAATTGTTCTATCTAGCTATCGTTCCATCTACCTGTTAAAAATCAGGTCTATCACCTGCTGCACTTAATAATAAATATTGTTAAATATTGAGACTGCGCTACTGTCAGTTACTGAAGCCTTTCGGACAGCAAAAGCTGATTCTAAATCATCAGTTCTAATTCTGCTTGATTTATCCGCTGCTTTTGACACCGTCAACCATCAGATCCTCCTGTCCACCCTCTCATCGCTGGGCATCACAGGAACTCCGCTTCGCTGGTTTGAATCCTATCTCACCGGTAGGTCATTCACGGTAACCTGGGGAGGAGAGGTATCCAAAACACATCAACTGATCACTGGGGTTCCTCAGGGATCAGTTCTTGGTCCTCTCCTCTTCTCCATATACACAACATCACTGGGTCCCATCATAGAGTCACATGGCTTCTCCTACCATTGCTATGCTGACGACACACAACTCCATCTTTCATTTCAACCAGATGATCCAACAGTACCTGCACGGATCTCAGGCTGCTTGGCGGACATCTCAACGTGGATGAAAGAACATCACCTCCAGCTTAACTTGGCAAAAACTGAGCTTCTTGTTTTTCCTTGCACTCCAAACTTACAGCATGGGTTCACCATCCAGCTGGGCTCTTCCACAATCACTTCTTCAAACTCAATCAGGAATCTGGGTGTCATCTTTGATGACCAGCTGTCTTTCAAAGATCATATTGCAAAGACTACTCGATCTTGCAGGTTTGCTTTGCACAACATCAGAAAGATCAGGCCCTTTCTAACAGTGCAGGCTACACAACTTCTTGTCCAGGCCCTTGTCATCTCCAGACTGGACTACTGCAATGCTCTTTTGACTGGTCTTCCATCATGCACAATCAAACCTCTACAAATGATTCAGAATGCAGCAGCACGGCTGGTCTTCAACGAGCCCAAAAGAGCCCATGTTACACCTCTCTTTATCTCCTTGCACTGGCTCCCAATTGCAGCTCGTATCAAGTTCAAGACTCTGATGCTTGCATATAGGACAACCACAGCTACTGCACCTGCTTATCTGCACTCGCTATTGCAAATCTACACCCCCTCCAGAACTCTGAGATCTGCTAGTGAGCGACGCCTTGTGGTACCATCACAGAGAGGTGCTAAATCACTATCCAGAACATTCTCTTTTACTGTTCCTGGCTGGTGGAACGATCTTCCTACCCCTATCCGGAATGCTGATTCCCTGACAAGCTTCAAGCGACAGCTTAAAACTCATCTCTTTCAACTCTATTTGCTGTTACCATAAAAAAAAAAAAAAAATTAATCTCTTTATTCCTTCCCTTTCTAGCTTGTACTTGTCTGAAGCACCACTTGAAATCTGGTATTATAGCACTGCCTGTGTCTGTTTGTCTCCTTAAGAAGAATCGCTCTATGTTCTCCCAACTGTATGTCGCTTTGGACAAAAGCGTCTGCCAAATGCCTAAATGTAAATGTAAATGTAATGTAAATGTAAATGATTTTTAAGCACTTCAGTTTCAGCAAAGTATTTTCTTTTAGATATCTGAATTGCCTTCCAATAATGTTAATATTAAATTGAGGATTACTCGCTAAACACTCAAAGTTATGTTTTGTCATAAACTAATAAAAATGCAATTAATTGCAAAGGTTAAAAGTCCACATTAAGTCTACTTGTAAACACTTATTACACACTCCAAACTAGATACATTTGTGAATTGTGAAAGCATCCATTCAAGGAAATCAAACTTCAAATGGCTTACTTATAGTCGTCTCAGCATATTAAGCTGGGAAAGAAACCATATTTTCTGAATAAATACACAGATTACCTTTAAAGAGCTCATATTTCTGTGACTCAGGTTGAAGAAAAGGTGCAAACGTCTTTTGTCAAATGGGAGAAAGAAAGAGAAAGAGAACGAGAAAGCAAAAGAGCCTAAGACATGTCTAATTGGAAATGACTGGTTTGAGAGCATATCCACCCTCAGAGTGAAATCTGCTCCTCCGCCTCGGTCCCCTGGTCCCCTGCACACAGAGGATTAGCCCAGAGCTAATGCGGATCTAGTGAGTCACAGCTACATGTTGTATGTGCGTGTTTCAAGGGACAATCAAAATTATCATAGAACACCACCAATCCTCCTTCAGCCACAAACCCTGAAGCCTATAGAATACCCTACATTAAGTCATATTATGGCTTTGTCGGCATCATCCTCTTCACAAGTGTTTTTTGTTACTCTCTTTGTTTCTTTTTCCTCCTCTCCTTTCCTGCTCTACAACAATTGGCCCATTTTCACCAAATGTCAGAATATATTCTTAATCATTTCATTTAAAAAAGTTAAAGTTTCACATTTTCCTTTTCTTAAACTCCCACAAATCTGAAAAGTAAACTTACAGTAATAAACTTAGACCCTAAAGCAATTCAATTTTTCAGCTTCATCACAGCAACTTATGGAATTCTTAAATACTTGTCATTTGGTGAGAAACTCAATTTCTATGTTGAACCTTACACAGTGTATATGGCTAATAATGGCCTAAACTACCGAAACAAACTAGCACAACTAGTTTGCAATGCCAAAAATGAATAAAATAAAATAAAATAAATAAATATTATAACCAGTCAAAAGATTTAACAAACATTTATTATGTTGAAAACAGCTGAGAAGAGTCTTTTCAGGTTTCTTTGATGAATAGAAAGTTCAGAAGAACAACATTTATCTGAAATAGAAATCTTTTGTAACATCATAAATTACTTTATCATCACTTTTGATCAATTTAAAGCATCCTTGCTAAATAAAATAATTAATAATAATAATAAATGTTTTTTTTTTTTTTTTTTTTTTTTTTGAGCAGCAAACCAACATATTAGAATGATTCTTGAAGGATTATGTGACCCTTAAGACTGAAGTAATGATGCTGAAAATGTAGCTTTGATCACAGGAATAAAATACATTTGAAAATATATTTAAAACAGTATAAATATTTCTAAATTGTACTATTGTTGCTGCATTTTAGTTCAAATAAATGCAGGCTTGGTGAGCAGAAGAGGCTTCTTAAAAAAAACAAAAAAACATGGCAAATAATTTGAACACTTGAAATTACTGTTCAAAAACTTGAACTGGTAGTGAAAAAAATATTTTTTTTCCCCATTTAAAAAAAATAGACTTTATAACATATTTCCAATAAAAGCTACTTTTAGGTTATTACAAAAACCTATGTAACCCTATGAAATGTAATTGTGAACAATAGGAATTTAAAGGAATTTAAATTTGAGTTTTGTTTGCATTATACATGAAACAGGAAACATGAATCCACCAAATGAAGTGACAGAGTTCAGTATGCTGTTAATTATAACAGTAGTAAGTCAAGGGGACACGTATAGCACAGTTTCTTGAGCCAATTATATTGTGTAATCTGAAGCACATCCTCATTACTAGCGCTTTCTGCAAAGCTCCTCAATGGAAATAATACTTGCCCTGTAGAGACCCTTACAACTTCTCATCCGTGTCAAAAGAATCTCTTCGTGTAAAAGAATTTTGTCACTTCACGGTTTAATTTCCACTGAATGTGGCTGCATTCCCAGGCCTGACAAATGTAAGAATATTTTCAGTTGAAACAGTGGCCTGTATTTAACAGTAAAACCACGTTTCTCTTGAGTGCTTTGATTTATATCTTCCTGCCAGGACGATTAGTTGGACCACAGTACCAGAATCCACTTGCCATCACCTTGAGGTTCAAAATGCACAACTGCACATATTTTTGGCTTAGAAAAATAGTATAACAACTCTGTTTCCTTCAGGCCAACGCTCTGTGTATTCGCCAGCTCTGAGTTGCCTAAACGCTACCTAGCAGCAATGTTCTGCCTGACAACAAATTTATTTTGTTCATGGTCTAAACTTCCAAATAAAAGGTCATGGTCCAAACTTGAAAACAAAAGTAAATCCCTTTGTATTAATTAAAATTATTAATATATCAGAACAAATCCCCTTTACAAAGAAAAAAGATCATGTGTGGCCTAGCAGTCAGTGCACACGTATCCTGCAAATTGACTTGTGCTCATGTGGGAGACTCTAATTTGCATAATTTCCTGTCATCTTTCCACTTTCTAAACAAAAAAAGGGCAAAAGAGATGATTGAAGCATTTGGGTCAATCTATGAAACAAGTGCCTCTCCAATTTTTTGTATAATAAAAATTTAGAATATGTCTCTTCTGCTCACCAAGCCTGCATTTATTTGATCCAAAGTACAGCAAAAACAGTAAAATTTTGAAACATTTTTACTATTTTTTTTTATTTGACTATATTTTAAAACATAATTCACTACTGTGAATTCAAAGCTGATTTTTTTTTAGCATTACTCCAGTCACATGATCTGTCAGAAATTATTTTAATATTCTGATTTGCTGCTGAAAAAAAAACATTCATTAATATTATGACTATATAAGTTTTTCTGACAAACAGAAAGTTGCAGAAGAACAGCATTTATCTGAAACAGAAATCTTTTGTAACATTATAATGTCTTTATGATCACTTTTGATCAATTTAAAGCATCCTTGCTAAATAAAAGTTTTCATTTTATAATTTCTTCTAAGCTTTTGAATGGTACAGTGTATGATGGCACAAAAACTTTTTATTTCAGATAAATGCTGCTCTTCTGCAACTTTCTATTCGTCAGAAAAACTCTACTTAGAGAAAAATCTACTTAGCTGTTTTCAACGTAATAATAATAATCTTTGGATCTTTCTATGTTTCAAAGAATCCTGAAAAAAATGTACTCAACTGTTTTAAATATTGATAATTCTGCTATTACTAATAAATGTTTCTTGAACAGATCATTACACTGAAGACTGGAGTAATGATGCTAAAAATTTAGCTTTGATAACAGGAATAATTTACATTTTAAAATATATTCCAATAGAACATATATTTTAAATAGTAAAAATATTCAAGTTTTTACTGTATTTTGGATCAAATCATGCAGGGTTAATGAGCAGAAGAAAACAAAAAATATTACAATCGTAAAAAAAAAAAAAAAAAAAAAATCATAAAAAAACTTCTTGACTGTTAGTGTATATAATGAAAAACACTATCAGTCAAAAGTTTGGGGTCAGTATTTTTTTATTTTTTAAATAAATTTATACAATGAATTGATCAAAAGTGATAGGTAAAGACTTATAATGTTAGAAAAAAATATTTTAAATAAATTCTATTTTTTTGAATATTTAATTCATTATCAGAATCCCGAAAAAAGTATGAAGCAACACAACTTTGATAATAATAAATGTTTTTTAAATGTAAATGTATTAAATGTATTTTAAATGTATGTACAAATAAAAGTATATTTTAAGCTGCAGACTAGCAATACATATATTTCATATATAAAAGGTATATTTTGTTTTTTTAATAAAATTATGTATATTAAAATTGATTAAATTATGTACATTATAGAATATAAAAGTTGACATCAGCTACACTGTAAAAAACTATTTGTTGAGTCAACTTAAAATAATTTGTTACCTGGCTGCCTTAAAATTAAATTGTTCCTCAGTCGGAAGGCCTGACACCTAGAACTGCACTTCAACACCACAGCGCTAAAAGAGAAAAGTCACCTCGCTAGACTTGGGAATGTCTTAATGAGGACAGTCTGACATTTGAAGACACCACTGCCCTACGCCAGAGCAGCCAGCCTCCGCTCAAATGAGAGTTACAGAGTGCCATGTCTGAAGAGATAGCAGAAACACCAGGGTCAGCAAGTTTTGATAAGATTAGTGGTAACTTTGCATACTCATGTGACCCAGTGTTCATTTGATTCAGAAAGCAGCCCATCTCAACTTCTATTTGCTCTCTGTGATCAGAATGTGACTCATCTTTCTAGACTAGTCTTTATGTAGTGAATAGAAAAGAATGATTATGAAAATAGCATTTACATATACTGAATTATTCAAATAATGGTGAATGGTATGATATAATGTACTGTATGTGTTTTATATATAGTGGAGGTCAAAAGTTTACATACACCTTGCAGAATCTGCTAAATTATTTTACCAAAATAAGAGGGATTATACAAAATGCATGTTATTTTTTTATTTAGTACTGACTTGAACAAGATATTCCACATAAAAGACATTTACATATAGTTCAAAAGAAAAAATAATAGTTTAATTTATAAAAATGACCCTGTTCAAAAGTTTACATACCCTTGATTCTTAATACTGTGTTGTTTTTCTGAATGATCCACAGCTGTGTTTTCTTTGTTTAGTGATAGTTGTTCATGAGTCCCTTGTTTGTCCTGAACTGTTCTTCAGACCCTTTAGGTCCCACAAATTCTTTGTTTTTTTCCGTAAGATCCATCTTTTCACACTGAGGACAACTGAGGGACTCATATGCGACTATTACAGAAGGTTCAAACACTCACTGATGCTTCAGAAGGAAAAGTTATGCATTTAGAGCCAGGGGTGAAAACTTTGGAACAGAATGAGGATGTGCACATTTTTCTTATTTTGCCTAAATATCTTTTTTTTTTCATTTAGTACTGCCCTTCAGAATGCAGTGCCTAAAATTAACACTTGCCAAGCGCCAAATTTGGTGTGGCAAAAAGTTAGTTTTAGGCCCTGCTTACATGTTTCCCAGAAGACAAAATAACTTAATTTTACCCTGATCTTCAAATCCAAAAGTTTTCACCCCCAGCTTAATGCATCGTGTTTCCATCTGGAGCATCAATGAGCGACTGAACCTTCTGTAATAGTTGCACACTGAGTCCCTCAGTTGTCCTCAGTGTGAAAAGATGGATCTCAAAATCACACAGTCATTGTTGGAAAGGGTTCAAATACACAAAAATGCTGAAAAACCAAAGAATTTGTGGGGCCTGAAGAATTTTTCTGAAGAACAGCAGACAGTTTTACTCTTCAATTAACATTTTGCAGATTCTGCAAGGTGTATGTAAACTTTTGACCTCAACTGTATATGTAATTGTATACCATGTTAAATATAAGGATTTTTATTCATAATGATTTCAAACACTGATTAAACTGTCATTATACAAAGAACTGTACATTATTTAATGTTTCATGCTGTATTGAAACATTCTCACTGAAGCGAATATGAGATGAGATCTACTTACGTATAAATACATAATCATCATTAACAGTGACTAGACATATATACCTAAAGATCTGAATTATCCACCAAATTATCATTTCCAATTCAACTGTTAAATAGTCAGTGAAGAAAGATAAAACACTTATCATTAAGGTGAGTTAATGAGGGGAAAAATCCATAACTCATTAGCACTAGTATAATTTTGGCTAATGCAGTACTGCATTAGTAAGTGTACACTTGTTTTACACTATAAATCAGAGCGCATTATGGGTATAGAAAAGTGAATCACACAGGGCATTAAACTGTAGACTAAACAGTAAATAAGAAGTGATATATGAGAACTTGTAATAGAGAAGCTTCTACCATCCTAAATTGTTCACAAAATTGAATCTGTATTTCACCATTATGACGAAACCCAAACATTAATGAACACTCCCAAACTCCCTTTCCTTTCGTACTATTTCTTTGTCTTTCGATCTTAAGCTTTGGCTCTGCATTTCTCTTACTCTAATGTGTCACACTTGTCCTCTCTCTAATCTTCATCTGTCTTGGGAGCACCTGCAGGGATGTACTATAACCATTAAAAGTCTCTGAAGAGCTGCTTCTCTCTCTCTGTGTGTATGTGAGGCCGTCCACATATGCGTGTTTTCAGAGGTTAGCGGTAAATCCAGAGTGTCTGCGAGCTTAATCAAATCAAACTCTTCTCTCCATCCTTCTATCTTTATCTCTGAGTGTTTGCTGACATGGTTATCAGTCGTGATGGTTTAGTCCTTCAGGCGCTCTCGCACTCTCTCGCTGATAGCCACACCAGCACAAGAACTAGTTGAAATATCGGTCTGGGATTGAGCTCTTGAAGAAATATTCTGGGTTGTTTGCCAGTGAGTTGAATGGGAATGCTAACAGATAGCAAGAATAGATTTGTACACTGCAAAAAATGCTTTTCGTAGATTTTTTGTCTTGTTTCTAGCCAAAATATCAAAAAATTCTTAAATCAAGAAGGATTAAAATTATTAGTAAAAATTATTGTCTTATTTTCAGACAAAATGTGTTAAAATTAAGTGAGTGTTTTTGCTTAAAACAAGCAAAATAATCTGCCAATGGGGTAAGCAAAATAATCTTATTTCAAGCAGAAAGCTAGATTATTTTGCTTACCCCATTGGCAGATAATTTTGCTTGTTTCAAGCAAAAACTCACCTAATTTTAACATTTTGTCTGAAAACAAGACAATTTTTACTTGTCTAGAAAATCCTTCTTGATTTAACAATTCTTAGATATTTTAGAACAACAAGACAGAAAATCTAAGTGAATGGCTTAATATAACATAAATGTTGTCTCTTACTGAAATATGTAACAGAAAACCCATGAAAGACTTTCGTTATTTTAAAAAAATTATATTGTTCTATACATATTTTAGACTATGGGCAGCGCCATTATTTCGATGATATAAAATGGTTGCACTCAGTGAGCTAATGGTGCTACCTGTTGCTATTTTGAATGCACCACAACTCGGAAAATAAGACACTGATACAATGACACATTGTGGGAAGAATGGGAAGATACCTGTGGACGAATGTTCTCTCCAATTTAGCCTTGATGCCTTTGAGACTTTTAGTAGACCACAGCTACTGAAAGAGCTTACAAATGGCAGAGACAAGAAATGCTAGATGCCTTTCTGGCAGGATGTAAACATGCCGACGCTTATCATGACGCCACAGCCACAGAGTTTTTCAGCATGGATTCCAGTCGCTATCCGGGTGCGTTTAGACTCCTTGGTTTAAGCCTTTTGGTTTAAGCCTATGCTTGTATCCATCGCTACCTATAAGTTCTTTCAGTAGCTGTGGTCATCCGTATCAGTATTTTATCAGTATTTTCGTTTTCGAGCGCCAGTAGCTCACAGAGTGCAACCATTTCATATCATAATTTCATATTATTTTTTATTTAGTACTGACCTGAATAAGATATTTCAGAATTTATTTTTTTTTTTTTGTTTAGTGATAGTTGTTCATGAGTCCCTTGTTTGCCCCGAACCGTTAAACTGCCTGCTGTTCTTCAGAAAAATCCTTCAGGTCCCACAAATTCTTTGGATTTTGAGCATTGTTGTGTATTTAAACCCTTTCCAACAATGACTGTATGATTTTGAGATCCATCTTTTCAAAATAAGGACAACTGTGGGTCTCATATGCAACTATTACAGAAGGTTCAAACACTCACTGATGCTTCAGAAGGAAACACAATGCATTAAAAGATGCAATGCATTGAATTTGAAGATCAGGGTAAATTTAACTTATTTTGTCTTCTGGAAAACATGCAAGTATCTTCTGTAGCTTCTGAAGGGCAGTACTAAATGAAAAAGTACTTTACTGAAGAACAGCGGGCAGTTTAACTGTTCAGGACAATGAACTCATGAAAAACTATTGCTTAAAAAAACACAGCTGTGGATCATTCAGGTAACAACACAATATTAAGAATCAAGCGTATGTAAACTTTTGAACGGGTTAATTTTTATAAATTCAGCTACTACTTTCTCATTACTATGTGTGAATGACATTTTTTGTGAAATATCTTATTCAGGTCAGAACTAAACAAAAAAGAACATGCATTTTGTATGATCCCTCTTATTTTGGTAAATAATTAAGATTTTGTAGATTCTGCAAGGTATATGTAAACTTTTGGCTTTAACTGCACTATATAGCAAATCTCAGCTTTGTGTTTGTTTTAATTGCTGCAAAAATGTAACTATTATCACCCAGCTCTTTATATAAAGTTGTATATACAAGAACATCCAACCTTATGTGCATACATACAGCATACTGGCAGTATCTAAGCTGCTTGACTGCTTGTATCATCTGGCTCCAATGTGCTAAACGTGACAATAAGGCATGAGGATATAAAGACACTACAAAACATCATGATTTTCTGTAAAACTGCTTTGAATGTGTATTGTGAAAAGTGCTCAGCCTATAGGAATACATTTGATTATTTTAGTAAGTTATACATTCAAAACAGTATGATAAAGATGCAATGTGCTTTTAGCTTTGCTGCTATACTCCCTTCACTTAAGTTTTACTGTAAATGTGTCTGCTGTTCACTGAAGGACGAGTCGAAGTGATTGTTTGAGGTAAACGACAGCATGGCACAGATGGCGCCCATAGACATTAAGTAGAACATAACCCACAATATTCCTTTAAGTATGTTGTGAACCACAGGCTCGTCTCCATTAATTAAGCGTGCTGTATTCTCACACACTGACCGCCCCTTCTCCTGGCATGACCCTCCGAACTCCAAAACCCTGGGAAGAAGAAAGTGTTCGCTCAAGACTGACGCTCCCTCTTAGTATTCAGCTTCCAATCAATTGTACTGCATTTGTCGGCCGAACAAAGAGAAGGCCGCAGGTTTGATATTCAACAGACTCGGTTACTGAGGAGTATCAATACTTGCCGGTTTTCTCCCACCCTTCCCCCTGTTCTCATGTGTGTGAGTGTGCGTTCGGAGCGTGCAGAAGACCCTGTGTTCCCACTGGCCATGAGCCCAAGCACTGAGGACTTGGGGTCAGAGGTCACAGAGTCCTGTGGTGTGACATCATGAAAGAGCTCAAAGGTCACAAGGTCATGTGAGGGGAGGAGGAGACACAACAATGACAAAGTGACATGGGACGGGCACAGAATTCCATCACACGACAGCAACCAACCGAGTGAAATGATCCGAGGAGATGGATCTGGGTTGATGCGATTAACCTTCATGATTCTTTGCTTGAGTTTAATTGAGTGTATTTGATTAGAATTATTTGCAACTTGCGGCTGATGTTTTGCACCCAGAGCAAAAACACAGGAGAATAATAAGTAAAAATAGAAACATATCAGACAACTGCTGAGCATAGAGCTATTAAATGAATGTGGTAGCACAGAACAAAGATCAAAGAGCGATAGAACGATAGACAAAACAACAGACATACAGACAGAACGAAAGATAGAACGACAGACAGACAGACAGATAGAATGATAGATAGAACGATAGATAGAAAGACAGAGATAGATAGAACGACAGACAGATAGAACGACAGATAGATAGATAGATAGATAGATGTATAGATAGATAGATAGATAGATAGATAGATAGATAGATAGATAGATAGATAGATAGATAGATAGATAGATAGAACGAAAGATAGAACGATAGATAGAACGATAGACAGACAGACAGACAGACAAATAGATAGATAGATAGATAGATGATAGACAGACAGACAGAACAATAGATAGATAGATAGATAGATAGATAGATAGATAGATAGATAGATAGATAGATAGATAGAACGACAGACATACAGAACGATAGATAGAACGATAGATAGAACGACAGACAGACAGACAGACAGATAGAATGATAGATAGAACGACAGATAGACAGACAGAGATAGATAGAACGACAGACAGATAGAACGACAGATAGATAGATAGATAGATAGATAGAACGATAGACAGACAGACAGACAGACAGACAGACAGATAGATAGATGATAGACAGACAGAACAATAGATAGATAGAACGACAGACATACAGAACGATAGATAGAACGACAGACAGAACAATAGATAGATAGATAGACAGACAGACAGACAGACAGACAGACAGACAGACAGACAGACATATAGATAGACAGAACAATAGATAGATAGATAGATAGATAGATAGATAGAACGATAGACAGAACGACAGACAGAACAACAGATAGATAGACAGACAGACAGACAGACAGACAGATAGATAGACAGACAGAACAATAGATAGATAGATAGATAGATAGATAGATAGATAGATAGATAGATAGAACGACAGACAGACAGAACGATAGATAGAACGATAGATAGATAGAACGACAGACAGAACGATAGATAGATAGATAGATAGATAGATAGATAGATAGATAGATAGATAGAACGACAGACAGACAGAACGATAGATAGAACGATAGATAGATAGATAGATAGATAGATAGATAGATAGATAGATAGATAGATAGATAGATAGATAGAACGACAGACAGACAGAACGATAGATAGAACGACAGACAGACAGACAGACAGACAGATAGATAGATAGATAGACAGACAGAACAATAGATAGATAGATAGATAGATAGATAGATAGATAGATAGATAGATAGATAGATAGAACGACAGACAGACAGAACGATAGATAGATAGATAGAACGACAGACAGACAGACAGAACGATAGATAGATAGATAGATAGATAGATAGATAGATAGATAGATAGATAGATAGATGGATAGATAGAAAGAATGATAGAACGATATAAATAGAACAATAGATCAATAGATACAAAGATTAAAACAATAGAACAATATAAAGAACGATAGATAGATAGACAAACTTTTCACAATGCAATCAGTTTCTGCCAGATTAATTTTGCTGAAGTGAGAATAACATTAGTGCACTTACTTGACCGATCACTCTTTCAAACAGATTCATTCCAGTGTGCTTCAGGCTCTTAATTTATTTTAGACATGTATGAAGAGCAATACTGCAAATGAACAATAGCATATGAATCATATAAACACAAAACCACCTCAACTGAGAACAGAAACTCATCGACTCACTCGTGTGGATTGAGACGTTAATGGATGTCACTTGACTTTGGAATTTTTTTTTTTTGTCTGTTTAAAAAAAAAAAAAAAAAGTCTCTGGTTCTGAGAGCTGGAGATAACAGCCTGCGATTTATGACTAATTGCTAGTAATTAAACAATCTTACATTTTCCCACTTCCAGTGATGGAGCGAAATGACTGTAGTGGAATCCATAGTAGAGCAGAAATTATATTCCATTATTGAAATACTGAAATCTCTTTTCACCTAATGAGCTGCAATAATGGATTGTTTTCCTCAAAGGTCAAATTTAAAACAGATTTTGCCAAATCTGCAAGGATTCATGAATGTTTCTGAATTCTATGGGAAGAAGAAGTAGGAAAAATGTTCTGTTCTTTTTTCTGTGATAGAAAAAATGAATACTGTTATTTACAAGGAGAAACCTGCTACCATTTCATCTTGAATGCTTTTGTACAAACCTGTCAAAAAGTGCAACATTCATTACAAAATGTTTGTATTCATCTTAAAATGCATTCAAAAAGACATTACAGATGCTGTTGTTATGTTTGTTTTGCCATTTATGAGAATTTAAAGACATATCATGAAAATCTGACATGAAAACCCTATATCAGAAGTTTAAATTAATGTGGTTTAAAACGTATGATTTCAGCATGATAGACATGATGATCAAAACCAAACAGATGTTTTTTGACAGAGTATCTGAGGTATGAGCTGTAAAGGCACAGCCATATTCTGGAAAAGGGCCTGAGAGCAGCAGCTCATTTGCTTTTAAAGAGACATGCAAGAAAACAGTGCGTTTCTGCTTCCAAATTTTGCTTTCAGAATGATACAATTAATGATCTGTGAGGTATTTTGAGCTGAAACTTCACAAACACATTCTGGAGAATGATACTACATTTTGTAAAAAGGGACATAATAGGTCACATTTAAATGAATGCTTGACCCAAAAATAACAAATAAAATAACATTTTGTCATCTGTTATATGATGACATATGAAACCCCCAAAAAAGAAGATTTTCTAAGATTCGGCTTTTCAAACAACAATTGCATGTCATTTTTACAGGTAGCCTAAGCTACAAAACAAAATCATCAACAAAGAATGAACTTAATTCACTATAAAGATTATTCACTATAAATCTTCACCGCTCCCAGCACGTATTCAACTGAAAAATGGTGCTTCAGTAATTAGAGACTTCAATTTCAGTCAGTTCCTTACTTAGAAGACATTTGCATAAGTCGTATTGATTTTGGAGCTTAAAAGTATAAATCACCATCCATTTCTTTTGTAGAAGCTTTGACATCTTTCAAAACATCTCCTTTTGTGTTTCACATAATAAAAATAATACTAACAGCAACTTAGAACTACACGAGAATGAGTAAATGATAGAAATATTCATATTCAGGTATAGCATTCCTTCAGCAGCACATTATAAACCGTTCAAAGAAACTATACAAAATATCAAGTGAGATGTAATTTTCCCTAATCAAGAATGTTGTTGCCCAGTGTTGAGTCTGGGCTGACAGTCAGACTGTCTTTGTCTCTTTAAATAAATGGTAAGAAATGAGAGGGAGCGAGACACTCATCCGCTCCATCTGTGTGGCGTCTAGCGCCTACATATGACACATGCCATCATTCTATCTGTGACTCATCAGCCTCACAGGAAAAGCACTTTAACATCCACCATGCTTTCACTCCACTGACACTATGTCAAACTGTTTTTTCTTTCTTATGGAGTGTTACATAGCCCCATTTTTGCTTTTTTTTTTTTTTAATTTTAACAAACAAAGAAAAGGTGTTACCATACCAACTAAAAAAATATATCTTTGAGTTAATATAAAGCACCTGGATCATTCCTGATCATGCTTGAACAATGAATATGCTTTTGCCAGACTCTGGTTAAGTTCAAACACTTAAATGTATTATTATTAAATTTATTTTACAATGACAAAATAAATAAATAAATAAATGAACTGGATGGTAATAAGAGATACATTTAGTCTTTGTTCAACGAGCAGCTGAGAAAAATATTGATCATGTCAACTTGATGTTCATTTAGATTAAATATTGCAATTAGACAAGGGAAAAATGAAGTAACACCTGGAATATTTCTTATTAAATTGGCACCTCGAAACTTGACAAAAATGAAAACATTTGCTCAAATATGATGTCTATATTTTCAAATACATGATGAAGACTTAAAAATAAACATTTTTTTTTTTTAGTTATTTTATAACTGCTTAATATATCTTTGTAACCTGCCTCAGCTTTCAACATATTTTACCAAAAAAAAGAGGGATCATGCAAAATGCATGTTTTTGTATTTAGTACCTAGCTGAATAAGATCTTTCACATAAAAATAATAGTTGAATTTATCCCACAAATTCTGTTTTTTCAGCATTTTTGTGTATTTGAACCCTTTCCGACAATGAGTGTATGATTTTGAGATCCATCTTTTCACACCGAGGACAACTGAGAGACTCATATGCAACTATTACAGAAGGTTCAAATGCTCACTGATGCTCCAAAATGAAAACGATGCATTAAGAGCAAGGGGTGTAAACTTTTGAACAGAATGAAGATGTGTACATTGTTCTTATTTTTCCCAAATATCATACTTTTTTTCATTTAGTACTGTCCTTCAGAAGCTACATAAGATACTTACATGCTTTCCAGAAGACAAAATAAGTTAAATTTACCCTGATCTTCAAATTCAAAAGTTTTCACCCCCACCCCCAGTTTAATGCATTGCGTTTCTTTCTGAAGCATGAGTGAGTGTTTGAACCTTCTGTAATAGTTGCATATGAGTCTCTCAGTTGTCCTCAGTGTGAAAAGATGGATCTCAAAAATCATATAGTCATTGTTGGAAAGGGTTCAAATACACAAAAATACTGAAAACCCTGCTGGAAAAAAACAAACAAAAAAAAACCTAAAACCAGTCTAGGCCGGTTGGCTGGTTTTAGCTGGTCAAAGCTGGTCAGCAGGCTGGTTTTAGAGGGGTTTTGGCCACTTTGGAGACCAACTACAGTGCTTCCAGCTAAGACCAGCCAACCAGCCTAGTTTTTTTCGGCAAGGAAACCAAAGATTTTGTAGGACCTGAAGGATTTTTCTCCTCATTCAGGATCATTCAGGTAACGACACACTACAGTTTTAAGAATCAAATGTATGTAAACTTTTGAATGGGGTCATTTTTATAAAATTGTTTTCTCTTGTGGACTGTATGTAAATGTCTTTTATGTGAAATATCTTATTCAGGTCAATACTAAATAAAAAAACAACATGCATTTTGTTTGATCACTCTTTTTTTTGATAAAATAGCATTTTGCAGATTCTGCAAGGCGTATGTAACTTTATGCAAGTAAGCTTGAATATACAGAAATGCCATTTAAGCGCAATGGATGAGGGGAAGATTATCTGTATAATAACGTAAATGTGTTCTTTCCACTTTCCTATGAATTCAACAAAATAAAAAATAAAAAACATAATTTCTTCTATCCCAAAGAGTGCTAAAAAATAGTGATTTTTTTGCACTCTTGAGATTCTAAAGATACATCAATATTGTAGCCTGCCAAAAAGCCCGCTGGCCTTTCATTCAGCACATACATATCAGGATTGACCTTTCGCTCGGACGGTTTTGAACCGACGCTCTGCTTTTACAGTGTGTGCTCACAAAGTTTCTCTCCTCAAGGTGAAACTACAAAATGCATCTCTAGAAGAACAGGTTGGATGTGGAAGGTGATGACTACAATACAAGCATGTAATTTCACAGGCACAGTGCACACAGAAGCGCATGTGTGCACTTATATATGCGTCTCAGTCACTGAAGCAGTGGGTGTGTGTGTGTGTGATATCTCTAAATATGCATCCAGACAGCACATATGCGTCATCTTCTGTGCCAAATGACCATCCCTGTCTCTTGCAGGCTGTGACGTTCATTTAAACCCTCCGGTTTTAATGAGTATTACCAGGTATAAGGATAAAATTACAGAGAATCTGAAATAGTTACAGTCACTATGAAATCAAAGTGGACTACTTAATTTCTTTATGGTCATTTCTGATCTGCTTTGTCTTTGTAATTGCTCTTCACATTATAACAACTTGCTCTGCCTCTAAAAATACTTTCCTTTTTAACTGTTGACACCCATCATAGAGATCACTTTCAAGACCCCAGTTATATTCCTATGGATAAAATCAACTTTTCCCCTCCATTCAATATTCTGGTTCGATTAGAAATAAATCAGATTATGGAAGTAAAATGGGTTATGAACAGTGTAGTAGATTTGTCTGTGCCAGTGGTTCTCAACCTCTTTGACTCAAAGGCCCACATATACAGTAGGCTGAGATATTTTTTGCCAGTATTTCTGTTGCATTTATGACAAAGCTTCCTTATTTTTAACACTTTCTATAAAAAAAACTGGCAGTTGCTATCCACCTTATTCTTTAATGTGAAAGTAAGCATATGCAAAACTTCCGGTTCATTAGCCGCTATAGGGAAATAACAAGAAGAATAACAACGTGCAGTAAATGGTAAAAATGTTTGCACTACAAACCAGTGTGTTCATAATTAAGATAATATATTAAAATAATATGGTAAGACACACCAAGTTGCTATATCAAGCAAAACAAGCTGTTATGTACAGCTAAAAACAGCTGGATGTGGATGAGACCAGAAGCCAGACCCATAAAATGTACAGATGTTCACGTCCGCTCTTATGGGTAGAAAAAGGTGGATTGTATAATAATAAATTAACTACCAAGATTTATTTTATGATTCCAGAAATGTCAAAATTGTCAACAACAACAAAAAAAAGTGACAAATAAATAAACAAATAAATGCATTTAATGATAAATACTATTTAATAATAAATATATTATACTAAATAATAAAATATACATTACATTTAAAATAATATATATATATATATATATATTATAGGTATAAATTTAATGGCATAGACAGATGCTATACTTTTTTTAACATATATACATATGTAAATAAAAACAAAGTATGTATATGTATATATATTATTTTTAGTGCTGTTAAATGATTAACTTGTGATTGATTGCATCCAAAATAAAAGATTTTTTTGCATAACAAATGGGTATGTACTGTGTTTCATTTATTATGTGTATATAAATACACACACGTGCATATATATATTTATGAAAAATATGTTTTATATATATATATATATATATATATATAAATTATATTAATATAAATATATACATGTAAATACATGTTTTCAAAATATATTATGAAAACAAAAATGTTTATTTTGTATGTGATTAATCATTTGACAGCACTAATTATTTTCTAATATGTACGTTAGAAATTATAAAAATATAAATCATATAATTTGAATATATACAAGCAATTAAATGTAAATACAATAATACAATATAGTATGATATAATAATATTTTTTATTACAAATTATATATAATATTTTATATTAAAATAATATATTTTATAGGTAGAAATTTAAAGGGCATAGACAGATGCTACAGTTTTCATATATACGTATGTAAATAAAAACAAAATTCACTATATTGCCAAAAGTATTGGGACACCACCTTCTAATGAACAGGTTTGACTACTAATTTCCATGAGTACTAATCATATTGTTTTAGCATATAATGATATTCTAGGGAATTGTGTGCTTCTAATTTTATAGCAAAAGTTTGGACAGGGCCCAAAAAGGAGTGTAATATCATATATACTGTATATAGAGAGAGAAAGAGAGAGAGAGATGATTGTTTTACATGCAACTTGAACTGAGGAGCTACAGCAATCTGTCTTGACACATTAAAGACCACAAAACTATTCATTGCTTGAATTTCTTCCAAAAAACAAAAAAAAAATGAAAGTGGAGACATAGTTTCATACCTGAAGTCTTGTCAGTTGGTATGATGTCAGCTTCCACTTTACGCCGCTTAGTATTTTTTTCACTGTGTGAAAACATGATGCGTGAGAGGCGGGTCTCTGCAAAGGGTTATTGTCAGCAAAAGCTGCAGACATTGGCCAATCTGAGCGCAGTGAGGCATTATTCACTCACTCACTGATCTCTTCTGAAGCTCTAGAGGAGACGTGTTAGATTACTGAGATCTCTTTCTCAGGAGATAAATCTGAGAGGCAGGAGAATTCTCGTCTTATCTCGCTGCTTTCAAAGAGAAACAATTGAGAGATTACAGAGATCACGTTTGTGATTCTTCTTTCCTACTGGATTGTCAACCGAATGCGTTTCTTCAAGTGCACCGCCATGCATTTAAATGATTCAGTTGCCCTTGTGCGTCAGTGCTGGTGCGGATAAAGCTCTCATCCTCTCATACAGATGGGCTCCAGCTCTCTGTTTTAACCTTTCTGTGTGTGTCTGTATCAGAGACAGAGCGAGAGAGAGAGCTGGAGAAAGCTTCCAGCCTCATTTCACAGCCCACGCAAATAGACACGCTAACCTTTCCTTTCAAACGCGACCCTCTTCAGTTCAACCTGTTCGATTCCTACGCGCTCGTCCCGTGAATGGAGAGATCCTGCGCACTACTTGTTGATCTAGAAAGATGACAGGAGAGGAAGTGATTGCATGTAGATGGCAGCGCCTGCGGGGACTTATATTGAGATGTAATATTCGTTTTATAATTAGCATGCAGAGGACATGTAGATTTCAGCAGATGCTGGATAGAACTGACCTATTTTATGTGGAATTGGGGCAGACACACACACACACAACTGGCTATACTTGGTCACAGGTGCCATGCGGCCTGTTCTGAGCTCAGCAATGTAATGTGCTGAATACTGCCTAGTGAATGATGGATGAATCCAGCATAAAACATACACAAACAGAACACACTGATTAGATAACATGAACGCAGTTACACATACGTCATATAATGTGGGTTAAACTGGGATTTTGGAGGCAGTGATTCTGTGTCATAAACAAAATATGATGTGACTTTCTACCTGCTACCTGTCAAGTATATTACAAACGGCTGCCAATACACTGTGACTGTTTCTGACAATTTTGGATTATTCTGTTATTAGAGATATTTGTATATAGAGAACTGGCAATTTCAGATTGTTTGATTATTTATTCAATAACATTCAATAAGATAACATTTCAGAAAATTTTTCTATACGCAGTGGTTAGCTGACACATTTTGGCAATTTGTTTCAGGATTGTTTGTTTATGTGTTAATTTACCTGGCTATTACTAGATTATTACTATTATTAGAATATTATTAGACAATTTTGAATTTCTATTTTATTTATTCATTTCAGAGCATTTTTGCTATAATGTATTGATTAACTGACTATTATTAGAATTATTAGATTAATATTAGACAATATTAGACAATATTAGACAATTTCAGACTATTTTTGCTATATTGCAGGAATTAACTATATTTTGGTATTATTAGATTATTAACAGACTATTTTGAATTCCTATTTATTAATTTCAGACAATTTTATTTGCCATATTGCAGTGATTAACAGACTATTATTGAAATTATTTATTTTACAATTTTGCATTCTATATTATTTATTAATTTCCAACTATTTTTTTGCTATATTGCAGGAATTAATTGACTATTATTGGAATTATTAGTTTATTATTAGACAGTTTTGAATTCCCATTTTATTTATTATTTCAGAGTATGTTTGCTATATTCCAGTGATTAACTGACTATTATTGGAATTATTAGATAATTATTAGACTATTTTGAATTCCTATTTATTAATTTCAGACTTTTTTTTGCCATATTGCAGTGATTAACAGACTATTACCGACAATATTAGATTAATATTAGACAATTTGCATTCCTATATTATTTATTAATTTCAGACCATTCTTTGCTATGTTGCAGTGATTTAGTGACTATTGTTGGCATTGTTAGATAATTTTGGATTCTTATTTCATTTATTAATTTCAGACTATTTTTGTTATATTGTATTGATTAACTGACTATTATTGGAATTATTTGATTAATATTAGACAATTTTGGAATCCTATATTATTTATTAATTGTAGACTATTTTGGCCATATTACAGTGATTAACTGACTATTATTGGCATTATCAGATTATTATTAGACCATTTTGGATTCATATATCATTTATTAATTTCAGACTATTTTTTGCTATATTCCAGTGATTAACTGACTATTATTGGAATTATAAGATTATTATTAGACTATTTTGAATTTCTATTTTATATATTAATTTCAGACTATTTTTGCTATATTCCAGTGATTAACTGACTATTATTGGAATTATTAGATTATTATTAGACAATTTTGGACTCCTATATTATTTATTAATTTCTGACTATTTTTTGCTATATTGCAGGAATTAACTGCCTATTATTGGCATTATAAGATTAGTTAATTTAGACTATTTTTTAATATTGCAATTATTTACTTTGACAATTACTGCCGATTTAAGATTATTTGACTGACTATTAATTTCAAAATTTCACTGATTAACTTGACCATTATTGGCAATTTTGGATTATTTGATTATTTATTTTTTTGACCTTGACACAGCTTCTCTATATCGAATGGATTAAGCTGGAATATTATCGGGAATTACACTATTATATTCAAGTGTTTATTAATTTTATTTAATGACAATCTTTGTATATAGTACTGATTAACTGCATTTGCTAACAACAATTAGTTAACAATGCTTCGACAGCACTTATTAATCTTAGTTAAGCTACGTTTACGAACACACTTAAAAATTATGAACAACTGTATTGTAATAACTAATATTAATGTATATATTGCTGAGTTCATGAACTAATGTTAACAAAAGGGGGCTATTGTAAAGTCTTACCATATCATTCTCAAATTTTCCATAATAAACCTGATATTTGAAATCATGTTGCTTTTGTCCTGATCATCAAGTACTCAGTGTCAATGGCTGAAATGCTGCTGTACAGCGAGTGGTGATTTCTGCGGTTATCGCACATGTTTAGCCGTGAGCGCTGGGAATACAGTGCCGCAAAGCAGGCAAGCTGGTGACTAGAGCATGGCAGATGGAGCAGACACACAGAACGAGAGAGGGACGAGGTGTGAGGCTATGCTAATTTCTGAACAGCAGACATGCCAGTGGCAGGGTGGAGCCAAAACTAACACCAGGCAAATTGGACAACGCCACCATTTTGGCTCTGAACCAGGTATTGCAGCAAGGGTGTTGCGAAACAGAACAATCAATGACCAATGCGCTGTAGAAGCATGCTTTTGTTACCTTAAAGAGCCACATCTACACAATCTGATACTTAAAATGACTTTCATTGATGCAACTCAATGTAGTCGTAAAGCAAAAAAAAAAAAAGCATTATTTTTGTCTTGATTTCCAGTAATTAAAAACATTTTTAAAAGAAATATTGCACTGCAGACAAACACATGCATTGATAAAGAAATGAATGCACAGATGAATAAATGAATGGGAGTCTGAATGAATTTGAGGCAGACAGTCTGCAGGGGTCCATGAGGAGTTCATGCTTTCATTCTCATCTCTGGTGTGTGTTCAGGGGGAAAATGGCTGAGGGAGGGTTTGATGTCTCAGACTGTGCGTGAGCAGCATGATTACCTGTAGCTGACTGCTGTGTGTGCACATGTGTGTGCAGAAGACTCATTCACACACGTGCTCCTGCAGATATTTGAGCCTACTGGATTCTGAATGTAACATTCAACATGCATATACATATGCATACACACACGTTTTTGGAAAAAGAAGACTTTTGTGCTCAACAAGACTCCACTTGTTCAATTAAAAATACAGTTACAGTAACATTGTGAAATAGTTTTACAATGTACAATAACTGTATTCTATTTTAGTCAATTCTAAAATGTAATTTATTCACGTGATACAAAGCTGAATTTTCAGCATCATTACTCCTGTCTTCAGTGTCACATGTTCATTCAGAAATCATTCTAATATGCTGATTTGCTAATGATTTTCTGTAGATTTTCTCTGTATTGCAGTGATTCACAGAGTATTGTTTCTAATTTTGGATTATATATATATATATATATATATAAATATTAATTTCAGACTATTTTTCTATATTGCAGGGATTAACTGAGTATTATTGGCAATTTTGGATTATTAGATTATTTATTCATTTTAGAATGTTTTTCTATATTGCAGTGATTCATTTGGTCTATTACTGTTTTTATGTATTGCAGTGATTAATTTTGACTACTACTGGCAATTTTGAAATACTGGATTATTTATTTATTTAAGACATTTTTTTTATATCGCAGTGATTAACTTTGACTATTATTGGCAATTCTGGTATTAATTTCAGGCTATTTTTATGTACCATGGTGATTACTTTAGACAATTATCTGCAATTTTGGATTATTAGATTATTAGTTTTAGACTACTTTTCAATATTGCAATGATGAATTTAGACTATTATCTGCAATTTTGGATTATTAGATTATTAATTTTAGACTATTTTTCAATATTGCAGTGATCAATTTAGACTATTATCTGCAATTTTGGATTATTAGATTATTTATTCATTTTAGACTGTTTTTCTATATTGCAGTGATTCATTTTGACTATAACTGGCAATTCTGAAATACTAGATTATTTATTAATTTCAGACATTTTTTCTATATCGCAGTGATTAATTTTGACTATTATTGTGCATTTTGGTTTATTATATTATTTATTAATTTTAGACAATTTTTATATATTGCAGTGATTAATTTTGACTATTATTGGCAATTATTGGATCATTAGATTATTTATTAATTTTAGATCATTTTTCATATCGATTATTTATTAAATGCAGACATTTTTAAATATTGCAATGATTAATTAGCATTTTGGCCTATATGATTATTAATTTTAGACAATTTTTTTTGCAGTTATTAACTATTGTTGCCAATTCTGGAATTTTTTATTATAAATTTTGATCTTCATCTTTCTGTATCAGACTAATTAACCCTAAATGTTATTGTAAATGACGGGTTATTCAAATATTTATTTATTTTTGTACTGATTTATACTGATTAAAACAGATTCAATTGCTAGTTTAATGCACCTTTACTAAATAGTTATAAAAACAAAAACTATATTACCAAACATTTTAATAGCAGTGTATAATGCATCCTAAAGAAATTTTCCAGCTAAAAGCATCATACATAAAACCCATTATGTTTTTGGGGCAGCAAATGAGTGGAGAATATTATTGTAGCCCCTTCAAAAAATATCTGCATGATGCCTTGTCTATGTGTGCGTGTGTGTTAAGCCTGTGGAGGTGAACCCAGAAGGTGTCTGGATCCGCACTGCATCCAACCTGCTCCCGCTGCTTTCTCTCTTTCCCATTCAGTCGTTTCCACACTCATTTGCAGCTCTTCCTGCCTCTCGCCCCCCTGCGTTTCTCCCTCTGACCTCTGCCGTTCTACATGCAGGTGTCTGGTTGGCAGAAAGCGTCTCTGATGGGGCACGAGCGTGCAGGGGTTGCCTCTGTCATTGCTTTGATTAAATTCAGTCTACTTGCTCCACCTGTTCGCCCACCTGTCAGCTTCTCTTGTGACTGTGCCATCTCATGCATTACTGTCACCGCACCTCTAAAAGAGCCCTAATGCAGAGTGACAACATGAGCCTCACCTTCAGAGAGCAGCTCTAGGGGTCTCTTTAAAAGAAAGGCAGGTAACACTTCCTCTAAAGACTCTATGCATAATGCACCATAAAGGTAAATGTTTGGGAATCCAGAGTTTTAAAAAAAATGCTTTTATTTTTTAAACAAATAGGTGTACTGAATCTGAGTTATCAGTTCACACTTATTGAAGGCTCATGATTCCTGACTGAAAGACATTTTCTTCTGTATTGTGACGTAAAAACCCACCTTGCACTCAATACTGGGCACAGGTCTAAATGCTGGAGGGCTTTAAAGTGGATAAAATGACTGGAGAAGTCTAGCATACATCACCAGGGAGAGGTCTGTGCAAAATATAAAGAGAGAAAAACTTTGACAAATTTGAGGCACAGTGTCCAGTTCTTCAAAAACAGATCAAATGCAGATTTAAATTAATTTCCTTTTAGTGTCACACCCTTAGAAACCAACTACTTGTTTTTGGACAGTAATATTTTTAATGCCTTTTGAAGGAGTCTCTTCTGCTCACCAAGCCTACATTGATTTAACCCAAAGTACAGCAAAAAAAAAAAAAAAAAAAAAACTGTACAATTTTAAAATATTTTTACTATTTAAAATAACTGTTTTCCGTTTGAATATATTTTAAAATGTAATTTATTCCTGTGATTTCAAACTGAATTTACTCCAGTCACGTGATCCTTTAGAAATCATTCTAATATTCTGATTTGCTGCTTAAAAAAAAAAAAACACACTATAATAATTAATTATTTTTATTATTATGTTGATTTTTTCAAAAATCCTTTATAACATTGTAAATGTCTTTATCACCACTTTTTTATCAATTTAAAGAATTATTGATAATAAAATAAAATTCTATAATCTATAAATAGTGTATATATGTATAGCGTATAGCTTTTTATTTCAGATAAATGCTGTTCTTTGGATCTTTCTATTCTTTAATGATTCTTGAAAAAAGTACTCAACTGTTTTAAATATTGATAATAATAAGAAGAAATGTTACTTGAACAGCAAATCAGCATTTTATATGAATGCATTTTATATTTATAATGAAATGAATTCTGAAAAATCATGTGACAGAGTAATGATACTGAAAATTTAGCTTTGATTACAGAAATAAATGAAATTTTCAAATACATTAAAACAGACAACCGTTATTTTTAATAATAGAAATGTTTCACAATATTACTGCTTTTGCTGCATTTTGGATCAAATAAATGCAGGCTTGGTAGGCAGAAGAGACTTTAAAAAAACATAAATGTGTGGTTTTTTTTACTGTCCAGAAACTTTTGACTGGTAGTGTATTGCTATTTTTTCCAGATTTTTTTTTCTAGTTAATAATTGATTTTATATTTTATTCATTTGTTAATTAATTTCAATAACTTTTTATTATTATATTGTATATTTTCTGTCATAACTTTCATAATTTTCCTTTTATACTGAAAAAAAGTATTATGCCTAAAGTAAACGCTATCTCTTCCATTATAGTCTAAATAGATACAGTCAAATGATACTCAAATTAATTATAACTACTTTTGCCGATGGAACAAAAAAAAACATTGTAACAGAAAACATTACTAATGCTAATTTGACATTGCTTAAATAAATGTATTTACAAATATTCATGAAAAATATAACTAGTAATATATAATTTAAAGCATGTTGAAAATCTTAATGATGCATTG
Source organism: Cirrhinus molitorella (assembly GCA_033026305.1). Taxonomy (NCBI): domain Eukaryota; kingdom Metazoa; phylum Chordata; class Actinopteri; order Cypriniformes; family Cyprinidae; genus Cirrhinus; species Cirrhinus molitorella. Next base: position 7,927,814 of record CM065118.1, on the reverse strand, counting down.
TACAATACAGTTTAAAAGTTTGGGCTCTGTAAGTTTTCTTTTTTTTTTAAGCAATTCATATTTCTATTCCACAAAGACAGATTAAATTGATAGACATGATAGTAAAGATATTTGTGACCCTGGACCACAAAACCAGTCTTAAGTAGCATGGGTATATTTGTAGCAAAAGCCAAAAATACATTGTATGGGTCAAAATGATAAATTTTTCTTTAATGCCAAAATCATTACGATATTAAATAAAGATCATGTTCCATGAAGATATTTACTAAATCTCCTACCGTAAAAATATCAAAACTTTATCAAAGTTTTTTATTAGTGATGTGCATTGCTAAGAACTTCATTTGGACAACTTTACAGGCAATTTTCTCAATTTTTGGATTTGTTTGCACCCTCAGATTCCAGATTTTCAAATAGTAGTATCTCGGCCGAACTATACATTAATGGAAAGATTATTTATTCAGCTTTCAGATGATGTATGTTTAAAAAATAACTCTTATGACTGGTTTTGTGGCCCAGGGTTACATTTATGATATCACAAAAACTGTATTCTGCTGTTATTTTGAACTTTCCATTCATCAGAGAATCCTGAAAAATAATATACTATGGTTTCCACAATAATATGATTCAGTTCAACTGTTCTCAACATTGATAATGTTAAGAAATGTTGCATAAATACCAAAACAGCATATTAGAATAATTTATTAAAATGACATTGAAGACTGGAGTAATGATGCTGAAAATTCAGATTTGCATCACCAGAATAAATTGCATTTTTAAATATAATCAAATAGAAAACAGTAATTTTATATTTTAATAATATTTTACAATTGTACTGTTTCTACTATATGTCTGATAAAAAATGCAGCTTTTGAATGGTACTGAATGCACAGCCTTCATAGCAAGTGCAATCATTGTGCTTAAAACACACCACAAGTCTACACTAATTGATCTTTTATGTTTTACTGTTACGTTGCACTGTTTGCACATTTTAAGCTGTACAAACGGCGACTTTCCGGCAGGTAATTAAATGTTGTGTGGTCACTGAACATGGGCCTTCTGTTTGACTGAACAAAAGCGACTGAACGAGCGTCACATTGCACTGATCTTCTAAGAACCCTCTCTTATCTTTATTCACAGAAAGCATGCCTTCAACTTCTAAAACAGTGGGGGAAAGACAATCTGGCATGTAAAACATAGAAAGACTCTAGACGCTCCTTACTGCCGAGTGCAATCCCTCAGGCCGAGGACATCCCACTGTTCAGAGCTCGAGAGAGGAAATACAAACGCAGCTATACACAAACATAGCCATGCGCTCAAACTCAGTCATGCATACATCAGTGTTTTTGTGCCATCTAGCCGTTCTTTACCTCACACACCCTCATATTTAAAGCTTGTTTGAATGCTGATTCATCCACCCTCAGGCTAGCATGTTGGGGAATCATATTTTACATATACAAGAAAGTAATTGCACAGTCTGCATTCACACCTGGCATCAGCGACAACTCACATCTCACTTATTTACTGTTCTCAAAACGGCCTTTCGGTCTCTTCCACAGGTTTCAAATGACAAATAAACGCTTGATCGAGAAAAAGTGTCATCTCTCACGAGAGACAGCTGTTCTTCGTGGAATATGGACCATATGGACCATCCGACCTGTTTTCAAAAGAAATATTCCTTCATATTCATAATTGATATGTCTGAAAGTCGAGCGCGGCAGCCATAACATTCCTTAATGGATGTTTTCCATTATTCTTTGACAGACGGAATCCTCCTTAACACGTTTAACAGATTAAATAAGCAAAAACTACAAGAAGCGAATGCTTGTGGAGGGTTTCAGGTGAAGAAAGCGTCATAAAATTTCCACCACATGCTGGATGGAAACTGTCAGAGTGATGTGTCAATCGGTTCAGATGGAAAGAAAACGCTCTTATATCAGCTATAAGACTGTGTCTTATGTTATAATTGCTGCTTGCACAATGGTTTTGTTTAACAAAGTGCTACGTGTGCAGCAGCAGGTTTGTAATGAGACACATCATAATTATATATATATATCACTGCAACTGTGTAAAGCATCGAATGCCTGCAATTAGAAACATTTCTTGATGAAAGACTGAAAACGGGTGCAAAGTTGTATGAGATCATTATCTAAATTCTAGAACTGGCATTCTGGCTACAACCTATGAATTAAAAAAATATTATGCTTGAGGTTTGAAACTAATTCACATAACATTCAACATGACATAGCATTTAAGTCCATATTTCATCATCAATCACTTAATTGCATTTGACTTTAAATTCCCTGGCCGTACATGTTATCACATACACAGAACTGAAAGGAAGTTGAGTGTGTGTTTTATTCATCATTATTGATTTGTGTCGCATCACTTTGATTTCACTAAGTGTATCTGTGATAAAAATGCACTGAAGTGCACATTTATTGAAGTCTGGAAGATATTCTGGTCAAAGACCAGAAGATCATAAACATTAAAAAAACACGCCTAAGTATAAGAGAAATTTATTTATTTATGCATTTATTTATTTATAATATCAGAAATGAAAAACAGAAATGATACCTTGCTAACTAAGTAAAATAAGTTTCAAATGAAGCACTAAAATAACTAAAATAAAAAAAAAAATAGAGAAATAGTAAATAAATGTAAACTGTATTATTTAAAAAGAACACAAATATAAGTAAAATGAAAATAAACTGAAAAATATATATATTTTTAAATATAATAATTAAACATAATTAATATTTAAATATATACACTACTAGTCAAAAGTTTTTTGGACAGTAAGATTTTTAACTTTTAGTTTGTTTTGCTCACCAAGCCTGCATTTATTTGCTCCAAAATACAGCAAAAGCGGTAATATTGTGAAATAATTTTACTATTTAAAATAACTGCTTTCCATTTGAATATATTTTAAAATGTAATTTATTCCTGTGATTAAAGCTACATTTTCAGCATCATTACTCCAGTCTTCAGTGTCACATGATCTTTCAAAAATTATTCTAATATGTTGATTTGCTGTTTAAGTAACATTTATTATTAATATTATTATTATTATCAATATTTAAAACGGTTGAGTATTTTTTTAGGATTCTTTGATGAATAGAAAGATCCAAAGATCAGCATTTATCCAAAATAAAAAGCTTTTGTAACACTACACACTGAACTATTCAAAAGCTTGAACTGAGTAGATTTCATTCTTTTCTTTTTTTTTTTTTTTTTTTGAAATGAGAAATGATAGAAATTCATACTTTTATTTACCAAGAATGACTTAAATTGATCAAAACTGATGATAAAGATATTTATAATGTTACAAAAGATTTCTTCTGAACTTTCTACTCAAAGTAATAATAAGTAATAAGTAATAATAATAATAATAATAATAATAATAAATATATATATATTTTGAGCAGCAAATCATAATATTAGAATGATTTCTGAAGGATCATGTGACTGGAGTAATGATGCTAAAAATCCAGCTTTGAAATCACAGGAATAAATTACATTTTAAAATATATTTAAATAGAAAGTGATTATTTTAAATAAAAATAATTCAAAATTGTACTGTTTTTGCTGTACTTTGGATTAAATAAATGCAGGCTTGGTGAGCAGAAGTGACTTTTTCCAAGATACACTAAAAATCTTACTGTTCATAAACGTTTGACTGGCAGTGTAATATTTCATAAAAACTATAACAGATCATAAATAATACTAAAATAACACTGGTGGTCTATAAGAAAATTGATAAGCACTCAAACTACAATACTCATCAAGCTCACAAATACTACAACAATACTTGCACACCTTAAATACACAACTTTTTCTACAAATATGGGAAATTAAATATTCAACTTATGTTACTATAAAAAGGAAAAGTAAGTCTGATATGAATCATGCAAAGAAACGGTATACTTACTGAAGTCACATTAAAATATATTTTACCTAATTTATTGCAAAAAATAATCTCAGTATATTTTCATATCATAATACATTCCCAAGACTGAATCACTTTCTTGCAATAACATTACATTCCCGCCATTTCCCACCCTGATAAATAGGCAAAGAGAAAAACTAGAAGATGAGATCTGTAGACACAATTGCTGCAGCTTTACTCCTTGTATCCTCACATAACCAACAATGTGAACAGAAGACAGATGTGTACGGAGCCTTTGATTTATATGTATTATGCGTGTAGCCCGATTGGTGGTCATATCGTTTTCCACTGTGCCGCATGTTTAGATGTTGATCTCATTCTTTTGATGCGCTGCCAGACAGTACGCTTTCATCCGAATGTTTATCCTGGAATCGCCTTTGTATGCAGTTCAAATGAGGTGGAATTAGAAATGCATATCGCATTGCCAGCAAAATATGTTTCTTTAGAATATTCCCTTTCAGTGAGTCATAAGGCAAGTATTCGCATCTTCCCCTTAAGAAGGAGAGCACAGGACAACCTTGTTCCTCGGATGATTCAGTCCGAAGTCTCTGAATCTGACAACAAACAAAAACATGCAGCTGCAAACCTTTCTCACATGGCTGGCCTTTATCTTTACAAATGCGAAAGGGGTCACATCATTTTTTTTTTGCCCTTGAGGAAGCTTGTGATAAAGTTTTCATTACCATTTTCCACCCTTAGGATCTTTCACACACACATACAGTACAGTGTGAACATAACATCTGGGAACAAAACTGAAGCTCTGTACAGAAGGTAAAGTGATATTTTGTTTACATTAAAAAAAACTCAAAGAACTGAACTTGAACTGTACTTTACATGAGGAGATGGATTACGTTTACGTCTAAATGATAATAAATACAGAACTGAACTCAAGTGTTTAGATTCATTGCTTTTGTGTGCCTTTTGCACATGGTTACAGTATGATTCATTATACATCATGCTTAAAAAAAAAAATCTATAAACTTTTGATTCCTCATGATTTCACAAAGGAGCAAACTAAAACTGATTCTGTGGAGAGCTTCACTGGGAAAAAAGGTTTGCCCTTGAAGTCTGGGGCATCCGGCGCTATCATTGGGGAAAGTAGGCTAAAGGCTGGATTGGGCATGGGGAAGTAGGATCATGTCACAGTGTGATGGATGTTCTGTGGTCCAGAGGAAAACGTGTAAAAGTATCGACCAGCATGGAACAGCAATTGGGTTTGTACTACAAAATGTCTTAAAGCCATTAATGTTGCCTATTATTCCCCAAAAAAAATTGTTGTTGTCTTTAAAGGATTAGTTCACATCCAGAAAAAAAAAATCCTGATAATTTACTCACCCCCATGTCATCCAAGATGTTCAAGTCTTTCTTTCTTCAGTCGAAAAGAAATAAAGGTTTTTGAGGAAAACGTTCCAGAATTTTTCTCCATATAGTGGACTTCAATAGGGATCAACAGGTTGAAAGTCCAAACTGCAGTGTCAAAGGGCTCTACACAATCCCAGCCGAGGAATAAGGGTCTTATCTAGCTAAAGGATGGGTCATTTTCTAAAAAAAAAAAAAAAAAAAAAAAAAGTGTGCACTTTTTAACCACAAATGCTCATCTTGCACTAGCTCGATCTCATGCATTATGTAATCACGCACATGTGACCTAGGCAGAATCAACCCAGTGTTTACAAAGCGAACATGCAAAGAAAGTCAAACACCCTTTACAAAAAAAGGTAAAACAATGATGTTGGGATGATTTTGAAGTTGGAGGACAAAAAAATATTTATCAATGCGTCAAATTTGTTTAATTTAATCAAGGTTTCACGTATAAATAAATTGCCCATTAAGGCTGTTCTCTGACAAAGTTTCTTCATTTTTCTATATTCCTATAATTCAACAGAGGATTTGTAAAGATTTACACGTTGGCTTTACGCTGTAGATCCCCAACCGTCAGTGTCCATTCAAACGTAAAAAAACTTATATAGGCACATAAACACAAATGAGACCACCTGGGAATGTTTGGCAGAGCAGGACTTGAGAGAGACCAATTGGAGAATTTAAAGCTAGCAAATCTCAGTAAATTAAATTGATATTAATATTTTATATTTATCCATCTATGTTTTCTTTAGAATATGTATTCAAGCAGTGTTAGGAAAATAGTTCAACATAAAGAAATACACAAACATACACACACTGTTACTTGTGCAAACTTCCACAACAGAGACAAATGAATGCTGGCTTCTCAAGGTCACGTTCTACTTGTGTGTGTGTGTGTGTGTGTGTGTGTGTGCTGAAATGCAGGGCGGTCTTCTCCAACCCAGCGATCCCCTGTGATGTGTCCTCATTGTCATATTGGCTTGAGCCAGGCGTGAAGAGAGAGACTCTGATCACAGGACACACTTTCCAAAAAGGGGTCAACAACCTGTCATTTTCATTTGCTTGGCGGTCTTAATAAAGTCCCACAGGCACTTTGGCTGTTCTGTTAATCACGGCAAATCATGCAGTAGTACAGCAGTAGAGCACATTAACACTAGACACCAACACACTCAAACACTACTTCAAGTACAATACTTAAATACTGCAGCTCATCTCAATTTCTGAACTCATGGAGCTGCATGATAAACATTGCAACATATGATAGCAAGGGTTATAACACAGGTCATCCTTTGAAAAAAAGATATTAAAAGACAAGTAATTGTGACTGTATTTTTCTAGATAGATGACAGAATAATATATAGAACGATAGATAGAACAACAGAACAATAGAACGATAGAGTGGTAGATAGAAAGATAGAACGATAGATAGAATGATAGAACGATAGATAGAACAATAGAGAGATAGAACAACAGAACGATAGATAGAATGATAGATTGATAGATAGATGAAAGAACAACAGATAGAATGATAGAACGACAGAACGACAGATAGAACGACAGAACAATAGATAGAATAATAGAACAATAGAACAATGGAATGATAGAATAATAGAACAATAGAACAATGGAATGATAGATAGAATAATAGAACAATAGAACAATGGAATGATAGAATAATAGAACAATAGAACAATGGAATGATAGATAGAATAATAGAACAATAGAACAATGGAATGATAGATAGAATAATAGAACAATAGAACAATGGAATGATAGAATAATAGAACAATAGAACAATGGAATGATAGATAGAATAATAGAACAATAGAACATTAGATAGAACAATAGATAGAACGGTAGATGAAAGAAAGATAGAAAGATAGATAGAACGATAGATAGAATGATAGAACGATAGAATGATAGATAGATCGATAGATCGATAGATAGATAGAACAACAGAACCAACGACAGAACGATAGATTGATAGATGATAGATAGATGATAGAACGACAGATAGAATGATAGATAAAACAATAGATAGAACGATACATAGATCAATAGACAGATAGAACGATAGATAGAACAATAGATAGAACGATAGATAGATAGATAGAACAACAGAACCAACGACAGAACGATAGATTGATAGATGATAGATAGAACAATAGAATGATAGATAGAATGATAGATTGATAGATAGATGATAGAATGACAGATAGAACAATAGATAGATAGATAGATAGATAGATAGATAGATAGATAGATAGATAGAACAACAGATAGATAGATAGATATATAGATTTTGTATCCTAACTGTTTATTTACCATCAGTATTTAAACAAGAGGAATGATAGAACGATAGACAGATTGATAGATAGATGATAGAATGACAGATAGAATGATAGCACGATAGAATGCTAGAATAATAAAATGATAGATAGAACGACAGAACAATAGAAGGATAGATAGAACGATAGAACAACAGAACAGAATGATAGATAGAACGAAAGATAGATGATAGAACGACAGAGAGAATGATAGACAGAACGATAGATAGATAGATGACTAATATAATATTATTATATATAATAATAAAAAATCTAATTATACACAGTTTTAATTACAGACATAATTTTGTATCCTAAATGTTTATTTACCATCAATATTTATACAAGAGGTTTCCCCAAATGCTTTCATTGTTAACAATTTTTATAAATCTCGACTGTACAATGACATCATCACTGCCATACTAATTAGCCAATGAGCTGGCCAACAGCACACCAACAGGAAGTGGAGATAAGCCCAGAATTGCGCCATCAATCCTTCACATCCTCCCTCATCCATCTGTCCCTAACCAAAGCCATTCAGTGTCCCAGCATGCCAAATGCAACGTTCTGCACCAGCACAGGTTCTGCAGGGATTTGCTGCAGAGAGAATTATGTTCAATGCTTGCCTGTAAATCTCATGTGTAACATGCGAACTACATTATGATGCCTTCAGGTCTAAGAATGATGTGACGGTAAAATGTTTTACGACTTGTATCACATTGATACAGCAAGTTGGACTGCTTTGTTTAGCTCAATTGATCATCCTGTAACAGCAGTGGAGACAAGCATGTGGAAGTGTATGTAGACTGTTTGGAATGGCAAAACATATGTGCATGACTAATATACAAACAAGTTGGCAGGCAATGAAAATTGCAATTGTCTTTTTTGTTACTGTTTGTCAGCTATAGTCTTATTTCTGAATTTCACTTAATAAAAAAGGAGAAATACCTGAGACAAAGTTGACCCTTAAAGCTCCATTAAACCTCATGAGCTATGAAAGAGCAATCTCTAAGCAATAACCTTTTCATCTGGGCATCCACTTCACGTCCGTATAAAGCATCATCCCTGGAGCAGGAATGGCCTCAGTCGCCCTGACTGGACACACACCCACACATGCACACAAAGCACAGCCTGAGAGTCCTGAGCATGTGGAGAGGAACAAAGACATGTCTCAGTTCTCTGAGTTATTCATCAGTGGTGTTTGCAAGGCAAGCAGGACTATTACTTAGTGACATTAATGCAATAACAACCATACAGCATCAATTAGGGCCTATGATTACTACCATGCAGAAAATGCGCCCGAAGTCACAAAATCCAGTCATAAAAATAAAATTTTTTGGCACAATTTTAAGTGTGAGTTTTGAGTCTAATGCACAAACTATACTTTGTTTTTTTATGTGTACACTAGCGTATACATTTCATGGACAAGAATGCATGAAATGCATTATTGGACCATTTTACAAGGCTGCATGATATATTAAACCCCTTTAAAAATCATAATAACGCTATTGTGAATTCACAAACGTGCATCTCAGAGCGGCACTTTTCACAGTAAATGCTGCTCCACACAAACTGTTATCATTTACATTTGTGGAGCGTCTCTGCATTTTGCCGTAAGTTTTGGTTTATATTTATAACGTTCATCTGGAAATGCAACGTGCGCCATTTTATACGTTTTGTAGGGTAAATCATTTCGAAACCTATGCAATCAAACAAGAAAACATCAGTATGTTTTTCAATATGCTAACTGTTCGTTGCAATGCCTCACTCTGAGATTTCACATTTTGATGTCCACATTGTCAATAAATTCTGTCATAAAAAAGCAGCCAAATATCAAAGATTAAGTGCAGGGCTTGACATTAAGCCTTGACATGTGCTTTCCTAGTCATTCACTTGTCAGAGTAAAAAAAACGTTACTTGTCCAGTGCAAAAAAAAAAAAAAAGCTTTTTTTTTCTTAGTAAATTTAATCCATTTTGAAGCAATAGTCTCATCACTGCTTTCTGATGTCTTAATTTAATAAGCATATTTGTGATATTTGCCTTAAATTGATTTCTAGGACACTTTTTAACTTTATGAAGGGCAACATTTTCCTAACCATACTAAATATACGTGTCATTATTTACGTCAAATTCTTACAATTTTATTAATACATTTAGTTCGAATAATTAGACTCTGTATGGTTGTGACCATTTAAGTCAAATCAGTATCAACAAACTCCACTGCAAAAGAAACACTGAAGCTGCATTAAAAGTGCAATTTAGATGTATTTACTCTGACTGTTTAATGAATATAAGAGCTTCCATAAATGCATTTACAGAGTAAAATTGCAAAAGCATAAATAATGTTGTAAGATTAATGTTTTACTTTTTTATATAAATCTGAAATGTTGGAATGAAATGAAATGCAATGATAATTTTATATATGAAAACAAACCACCAGTAGGTGGTGGCAAGTCACTGTCTTAATGAGTGAGTCATTGATTCAGCATCTTTATGAATGGCTCACTGAATCACTGACTCACTTGATTTGTTAAAAAATGCTGAATCATTCAGCAATGAAACACCGCTATGCGTTGCTCGAAGATGTATGACTGTTCTGCTGTGGCTTTGCTTAGAACTATTTTTGTTAGTCAACAACATGTCTAAAATGTAAGTCAGTTTATATAACTACTTGTTTATTGAACTACTGTTGTATAAAATCAAAAGTCACATTTGCAATCGTGATGGCTTGGTCATGTGATGTTGCTTACCCATATCATGTGTTATATACAATCTTTATCTTTTTTTTTTTCCTACCGCATTCATGTTTGTTTCTTTGTGTGTGCTGTTGTGCCTATAAGTTTTGGTTTTTCCATGAGTCAGATTGACGCAACCTTCAGTGTAATCTCAGAGCGGGGGTTTAAACTTGAAATTGTGATGAACAGTTAGCATACTGAGAGAGATGTTTATGTATTCTCCTGTGTTTGCATAGGTTTATAAATTATCTAACTTACAAATATGATAAAATGGCACACATTGCATTCCCAGATGAATGTTACAATAAACTCAAACTCACAACTATATGGAGAGATGGTGTTTTAGATGCTTTACATGTAAATGATAACAGTTTGTGTGGAGCAGCATTTACTGTGAACGGAGCCACTCTGAGATGCACGTATGTAGCTTTGTGAATTCACAATGTCATTATGCTTCATTATGATTATTAAATGGGTTTAATATATCATGCAGGTTTGAAAAACAATCTAATCTAATGTTTCATAGATTCACGTCTGTGGAATGCACCACTTCTGGTATTTTGCCGGTTACTCAACAAGGGCAAAATGCTATCAAGGATTTTTTAAAACGCAGTACTTGAATTAAATTGAGGAATTGTGACAGCCCTACATACTGAAGCTTTAAAATGCAAAAACAGAATTTGGGGGGAATGACAAACTTTTAATACATTTATGTAATTTTTTTATGTATACATTTCATGATTTCAATTATTTAGATGTGTTTTGATTACTAAAACATCCAGGAAACGTAAAATGGAAAAAAAAAGAATCTGGGAAAAATTAAAACTGATTTCATATGGCTTTAATCATCCAACCAACTGCATAGCTTTATACAGGAAAATATTACTCTCAAAATCTAACAAAACCTAGTTAGTGATATTATTAGGAGTTCATATTGTGCACGTTATCTAATCTCTTTTTTTGCTCTGACCGGCATATTAAATGTAAACTCGTGACTTCTTTTCACTATTTCTCAAGACACTTGAGCATCAATTCAAAAGCCTCCACAACAAAATACATTAGAAAGTGTGTGAATCTGAACACTTGCACACATAATTATGTCATTAGCGATGCAGCAGGTACCATTTATTGGCTTTGTTGCGGTGGGGAACAGCAGACGTGAGGCAGACCTTTACCTCTTGTTCTGCCGCTTTGTTCGGCTCTCTAATGGGGTCTTGCGAGAAGAGCTCTTGCCCTCCCACACACACGCTCAGAACGCGCACACACAATATGCACACTCCAAAACAAAGTGCACACATTGTACAGACATTCACACAAATGTTTGCATGCATCCAGACAGCCAAAGACTGGAACATTTTCTCCTGTGTCTCGGTACAGTACACGCTCAGACAGTAAGAGAGCTGCTTACCCTCCCCCATCAGACAGCATGGCTTTGAGAGCTGCAGGCAATGCCAATATTCAACCATTTGATGCCTGAATAACACACACATGAATAATGGAAGATTAGAACCTGTATACTGAAAGATCTGATTCTGTGAGTGCTTCTTTTTAGAGATGTATCACTATAAACTGTAATTCGGATTTGAGTGAGAAAGGCAAACTTTAATGTTTAGTTTCCTTTGTTCTCAAAATCTACGTTCGGACAGTATGAGCTGAAAGCGTATTTATTTTTAAATAGTATGAAGACAAATGCATAATAAAAATAAAAAATAAAAAGGAATGTGTTAAAAATCACACCTGATTTTACTTGGCTTATCTGTTGCACCGTACATTGAAGGTCAAGAGGGGTGCAGTGCATTGTGCGATACAGAGGCAAACATTTGTATACTACACATTTTGGCAAATGCAGTAGTTCATGCATATGCAATTGTGCATACTATGCACAAAATATATAGCACGTAATGTAGAAACAGTATGATATGCAGCAGTCACTCCATGTCATAATTACCATAATTACTATATGACAATCCAGGACACTCAACTCAACAGCAGTTCATGTGTTTTGACTAGAAATTATGTGTTTCTATGGCAACATTTCTAATGCCAAAATTTGTATTTGAGTAACCACCAGACAAAACAACAATACAACAAGTAACAGTGGTTATGCAAATGCTTATAGTTTATTTAGTGGGGCATAACGTTGTTATTAACTCTGTACTAGTTGCTTTAAACAGTCCTGTATGTCTTTTGTTTATTTAGACATTAAAAGAGAAGTTCACTTCCAGAATAAAAAAATGTCCTGATAATTTACTCACCCACATGTCATCCAAGATGTTCATCACGTTTGTCTTTTTTACAGTTGCAAAGAAATTATTTTTTTTAGGAAAACATTCCAGGATTTTTCTCCATATAGTGGACTTCAATGTGAGCCAATGGGTGGAAGGTCCAAACTGCAGTTTCAATGCAGCTTTAAAGGGCTCTACATGATCCCAACTACGGAATTTTTGAACAGAAACATCATGAAATAATTGCTTAACTACATCTTACTGTAAAAGCTGTTGCCATTTTGAGAGTTTTCACATGAGACTGCAGTGGTCATGTTGTACAAGACCGAGCTTTCCGCAAATGAAGCTTTCCAGGTGTTCAAGTAATTACAAGTTCAGTGAGGACGTGAGTGCTTTTTACAAGTCAGAATCGCACCATTAGGCTGCGTGTCCACCAAAGAGTTTTTAGCCGGCTGAAAACGCTAGGCGCTCTGCTGAAAATGCCGAGCTGTGAGCGCTTGAGACCGCAGAGCATTTTTTTCCCATTGAGACGCTGTGGTTGCTATGATACAAAATATCCGCTAAAGTAATGGCAAACGCATCGCTAAGGAAATGTTTCTCCAAGCATTATTTTGCGTAACAATATTATAGTAGTCCGGCAATTCCATCTTATAAAGACATAAATACTCCAAGACAAACAATATTAACTTCTGCAATTGGGGTGGTCGGTAGTCCCGCCCCTCCTCCACTCTGATTGGTTAACTGACTAGAAAGTGACAGTGATGAGCGCGGTGTTTTACTCAAAGTTGAACATTCTTCAACTCTCGGCGCCGAGGAAAAAACGGTCGGCACGCTCCTGGCGTTTTGAAAAACGTGGCGCTCTCATTGAGAACAATTAAAAAAAAAACGCTAGCAGCTGGGAAAAACGCCTTGGTGGACACGCAGCCTTATGGTAATTCTGACATGTACTAATTGCAACTATAGTCCAAACATAGCGCATCAAGTCTGCACAAAAAAGTGAAGCATTGGATCTGACGTCATCGAATGACGTATGAGTTTTTATACCATTTCAGGGTAATTTAAACGTGTTTTACTAGGTGTAATTCGTATATATGACCACACCTAACCCTACCCTAAACCTACCCCTTACAGAAATAGTGCAAAATCATGATTTCTAGTGCATATTTAAAAAAAAAAACATACAATGAAAACATATGCGTTCTCTGGAATCGAACCTGTGTTCATATGATTATACCACTCCGCAGTGCAACGCGCTACTAATTGACCTACACATAATGCTAAGGTTGAGTTAGATACCTGTTATTGATAAGGGAGCAAATGTTGAATACGCTTTACAGAGACGTATTTGAGGATTTGTGAAAACGACTTTAGTCGATCGTATAAATTGGAGGACATGTTGGTACAGAATTATGTTGAGCTAATTGTTAATAATGTGCAAAATGTAAAAACATGTCATTCAACATTACTTTGATATTTGAGGTAGCTGTTAACGTCTTATTGCACATTATGACACACACAGTATCTCACAGAAGTCTCACATTTTTGTAAATATTTTATTGTATTTTTTCATGTGACAACACTGAAGAAATTACACTTTGCTACAATGTAAAGTAGTGAGTGTACAGCTTGTATAACAGTGTAAATTTGCTGTCCCCTCAAAATAACTCAACACACAGCCATTCATGTCTAAACCGCTGGCCACAAAAGTGAGTACACCCCTAAGTGAAAATGTCCGAATTGGGCCCAATTAGCCATTTCCTCTCCCCGGTGTCATGTGACTCGTTACAAGGTCTCAGGTGTGAATGGGCAGCAGGTGTGTTAAATTTGGTGTTATCACTCTCACTCTCTCATACTGTTCACTGGAAGTTCAACATGGCACTTCATGGCAAAGAACTCTCTAAATTTTTGCTCTACATCAGGGGTGCCCAAACTTGGTCCTGGAGGGCCGGTGTCCTGCAGAGTTTAGCTACAACTTGCCTCAACACACCTGCCTGGAGGTTTCTAGCATGCCTATTAAGACCTTGATTAGCTGGTTCAGGTGTGTTTAATTATGGTAGGAGCTAAAATTTGTAGGATACTGGCCCTCCAGGACTGAGTTTGGGCACCCCTGCTCTACATAAAGATGGCGTAGGCTATAAGAAGATTGCCAAGACCCTGAAACTGACCTGCAGCACAGTGGCTAAGACCATACAGCGGTTTAACAGGACAGGTTCCACTCAGAACAGGTCTCGCCATGGTCGACCAAAGAAGTTGGGTGCACATGCTCAGCGGCCTACAGTCAAGCATGGTGGAGGGAGTGTCATGGTCTGGGGCAGCATGAGTACTGCCAGCACTGGGGAGCTACAGTTCATTGAGGAAACCATGAATGCCAACATGTACTGTGACATAAGCCCCTTTCACACAGAGATTCCGGAAAATACACGGGTAATGCGTTCCGGGATCGTTTGATTTTGGTTCATTCACACTGCCAGTGATTTTCCGGAATATGTGCGTGTGTTCACACACAACCCATAAAGATTCTGCAAAGACATGTGACATTAGCACATTAGGTTATAATGCGACGTGTACCGTTTCACTAAACTGGCGAACGGTTTCCACTTCAGTACGGATAGCAAGAAGATCAGCCTTCAAAACTTTCATTAAAAGAGTCGCACAATATTGTGCATCTTCACTTTTACATAGCCTTTACGGCATTGGTTCTGGCTTTTGTTCACACAGCGCTCATTCCGGGACTGATCCCGGCAATGTTACTAGGTCCCCAACCCGGAATCGGTTTCCGAAATCAATCCTGGGACATGGCTGCATTCACACAGAAGGCACTCCGCAAATGTTATGGCAATTTTCCGTAATCAACAGACAGTGTGAAAGGGGCTATACTGAAGCAGAGCACGATCCCCTCCCTTCGGATACTGGGCCGCAGGGCAGTATTCCAACATGATAACAACCTCAAACATACCTCCAAGATGACCACTGCCTTGCAAAAGAAGCTGAGGGTGAAGGTGATGGACTGGCCAAGCATGTCTAGAGACCTAAACCCTATTGAGCATCTGTGGGACATCCTCAATCCACCAGCTCTGTGATTTCATCATGGAGGAGTGGAAGTGGAATCCAGTGGCAACCTGTGAAGCTCTGGAGAACTCCATGCCCAAGAGGGTTAAGGCAGTACTGGAAAATAATGGTGGCCACACAAAATATTGTCACTTTGGGCCCAATTTGGACATTTTCACTTACGGGTGTAGTCACTTTTCAGTTTAGACATTAATGGCTGTGTGTTGAGTTATTTTGAAGGGACAGCAAATTTACACTGTTATACAAGCTGTACACTCACTACTTTATATTATATCAAAGTGTCATTTCTTCAGTGTTGTCCAATGAAAATATATATTGCAATATTTACAAAACTGTGAGGGGTGTACTCACTTCTGTGAGATACTGTAGAACTCCCCAAATCAATAAAGACTTTGTGTCCTTAGATTCTGTATAGGCCTGATAATACATTTTTGTAAAAGCTAAGTGTGTCATTTCTGTCCCACTAGCATAACCAAATGTAATTGCAAAAACAATGACACTCTTCTGCCATTGGTCAAACTAGCAGATAATATAAATATCTTGATAAAAATAAACATATGCATAAAAATGGGCACATTACGATTATCTTTAAAATTGTCCATAAGCCTGTAGTTAGAGATGGTAGCTTGGACATTATAATAAATGGAAGTAGTTTTTTATTTTTTTTTTTTTTTATAAAAAGCCAATTTAATAGAACCACATGGGCACCAGATCCACGATGAGTGTGTGTTTTTGATTGCGGATTTGATGGTGCGTGTGCGTGCATGCCTCGGGGAGACAATAAGAGTTATCTGGGAGAGGCACAGAGCCCAAGTGAGACGTGCATCGCCTACCGCTGGATACTGTAGGAACTGCAGCTGAATTTCCTGTGCCCCATCTCTTTTTCTCTCTCCCATCCTTTTGTCTTTTTGTTTCCTAATTCCTTTATGCCATTTTCCCTTCTCTCCTTGCAGTTGCACAGTTGGACAGTCCCAAATGGCTGTGATGGGGCGGTTTAGAAAGGCTGCAGATCTGTTCTGTATGTATATGTGTGTGTGCATGGCTGACTTAATTTTTATGATGGTGCACTGTGCTGTTATGAAAGCCCAATACGAGATCTTAGATGTCAGAGCAGGCCGGCGCATTCACAACCTAAGAAGACTCTCCGAAAGCACCAGGAAGACTTCATCACGATGTCTAGAAAGAAACCGAACAAACATTGCTCCAACAGAGAGCAAGTCAGAGACAAGAAAGAAAAGACAGAGCAGCAGAAAAAGAGATGGAGACAAAGAAGGACAGCGAGCTAGAGGGAGGCAGAAACAGATGTGTTTTCGGTGGAGTGTCGAACAAAGAGCTGGGAGGGGCGGCTATTACACCTCTCAAGGCTGCAGCTCACGCTCTCCAGTGCAGCTCGAGACAAAGCGCCCAGCCCTCCCGGCTACTGCCGTCCCAGAGCCCTCGCTGCATCTTAATAGACTGCAACTGCCAATTAACGGCGTGTTGCGGCTCGGGATACTGTACTCTGACGTTCATTATTTTCCTCGTCTTGTCTTGTGCTTCAAAGCCTAAGCTGGGATCAGCAATTTTTTCTTTTTCATTATAAAACAAAATCCAGGCTGCAGTGTTACACTTCTGGCCTTGAGAGAGCTTTCAGGACGCGATCTGGCGCACATCCAGCCAATCGCAGAAAAAGGTGTATACTGAATTGACGTTTGGTCGAGACATTGAACTATCCTCTCTGTCTGATCAATCACATCTTAATTCTGAAACCGCAGCTTGTTACAAAAATTGATTTTTTTTTTTTTGTTGGCTTATTTTGTCGCATGTTATGCTGCTACATTTATGAATGGCGTCTAGCATTGCGCTAGTTTGTATGCCAAATTTTATTTATTATTTCTATGGCTGCCCCTTAAAAGTCGACTTAATATTAGTCGACGAGAAAAGGCTTGGAAAATACACAGGAAGTGGCAAAGTCACGCAGTTCATAATGGACAGATCGTTAACAGTTGGCCTATGTGGTAATACATCTATCACAACATCCAAAAGATTATTAGGGGTGTGATGAGACACTTATCCCACGAGACGAGACAAGACTGGGTTCACGAGAACGAGATGAGATTTTAAATTTTTTTTTAAGAAATTCTCAATAATGAAATACATACAAAAAAAAAAAAATCAACTGAAAAACAGAAAATGCTAAAAATATAGATGCATTTTGATATGAACTTTACTTATGAACTTGTATTTTATGAAATTAAACTACTAACTACTAACTAATTAAAAAACATTAGATTAAATAAAAAATCCAGATTTTGATTGAGATCACAATTCTGAAAAAAAAAAAAAGATTAGAAATTTAAACAAAATACCATAATAACTCGTGGTTCTGACACAATGTTCACTGATTAAGTCTTTTAAAAATATATTCAATCTAAAAAAACAAACAAACAAAAAAAAAATCTAAATGAAGTCAGTGTCTCAATTAATAAAGACTTGTTTCACTATTGGAATCTCCTGAATGAATGTGATTCAATGATAAATATTTTTTAAACATTTTAAACAGAAGAGGATAAGCTTTACAATGCATACAAGTGTTAAGATACTTTCGTTTTGATCGCTACTGTAGACAATAAGTGTTTATACCCAAACTGTAAACTTTTATCCCAGTACCTCCGTTATTTAAATGTCTGTAACACAGCAATAATGATCATCATGTGGTGGAAAAGACTGTTTGTGTTGCTCTTTCTGGATCAGCAGCAGTGTGAATGCAGATTTGAATGTCTTTAACACAGCGTCAGTGGAGCGTGAGCAACACAATATGAAACAGTCGTAATAGACAGCTGAATTGCTGTCATTCAGGAATAAGATCGCATGGGCGTTTGAATAGAGATTGCGATCTTTTAAGGATTAATCGTGCAGCTATAATGTAAACATTGCAAAATGTTTTGCGAGGATATCGTCACATTCTCGTGAGACACATCAGATCTCGTCACATCCCTACCTATTATTCATCAACCTCAGATATGACTTATCGTCTGAAATACGTAAGTAGTAGCAACTTTACATGGCCACTCAATCTAACAGAAACAATCTACCTAGAAACGTGCGCTATTCAAGTGTCTGTGTGGAGTGTGGAAGCTGAATAGTAGCGCGCTTACTGCATGACAGATGGAGGCTGTAAAGACATTTTTGGTCATACAGATAAGAGTAATACATCTTTTGAAAATGTAAAGACTCCATGTTTATTTGTGCATTCTCACAATAACAAAACACTGCACTTTTGTAAAATAATGAAAGCAAACAGGATGTGTTTTCTGCTGTCTCAGTCTTTGAACTTGAGTGCATCAAAACAATTTACTGAAACTCAGTGTATACTTGTCTTACAGACATAAAAAAAAATCTTTAGAGAGCAAAATGTCTACTTTAATATGAACCAATTCATGTGGAAAAAAAATATTCTCAGTCGCTTCCACTAGTGCGGAGAAGACAAAGAAAACAGTAGTTTATCATTCAAATATTAAAATGCTAATGCAGCCTCTATACTGTTCTTCCCTGACACATTCATAATCCTTATTTCTGCCAGTGCTTTATGCCTGCGCTTGGCCATGTAGACAAATAAAAGCTCATTATTATGATTTAAATGGTTTATTAATAGAAGTGCGATTATTTAACTAATGCTTAAAATGAACGACTGCTAGTCAACCAGAAAAATCTTTAGTCGATGGCAGCCCTTATTATTTCCTAAAATGTACACCTGCTTACATATACTCACATAAAGCTACGATTGATTGTTATCGCTTTACTGGTAAATATGGTCTATAATGCACTATAGGTACACTATAGTAAATGAACAATATCAGTTTCTGTGAAGCTGCTTTGAAAAGCACTCAATTTAACAATATTTAAATCACACAGACTAGCACTGAAAGGAAGCCCAACCATATCCAGAATATATGAGAATTGGGTGGCTTTATTGACTCACTGAGATGGTTCACTATGACACCCTATCATCAAGATGTTTTGCATGAGCAAGCATATCTTCTTGATGAACTGTAAAAATCTAGTTCATTTTGTCGCTTCTCTTGCAATTACGTTGGTAAACCAGCATTACACGCTTTCTTTTATTTAATTACAGAGTGGACTAATATGACAGTATTAAAAAGTACATTAAATACCAAGTGGGATACACCCCTACAAGCCTAAATGAGCAAATTTGGTTGATATTAGGCTTCCTTTGGATTGCATGGTTAACAACTGCATTAGCATACGCGCTCTCAAACACAAAATTTATCTGATGATCAAACCACATTACAGTGTCCTAGAAAGCGAGGAGGTATCCAGAGACCATTTAATTGACTCATAATGATCTTTAGAACGGCAGCGACTGCATTTTGCACAGCTACATTGAGAAGTTAAAAGCATTAGGGACACAAAACAAAATAACACCAGCCCACACTCTTGTTAAAAGCTCCAGTTTAGTGAAAGCCTCCAAGAATGAGAGTACCATCATAGATGGAAGACGGAAACCCAGAGGACCAATTCTAGCTAAACGATCCCCCACAGAAAATGCTACCAAACATTAATAATTGAGGATTAATCATATTTGTGGCTCTAGGCTTATTAAGAGCAAAAATTGGATGACATAACGACTGATTAGTAGGTGACTGATTGGTAACTCTGATGTCCAGAGGAACCTTCAAAAGTTGGACTTTATGTAGTATCATTTTAAACATGACTGTTCAAATATCAAAACAAGTGTTTATTTATTCTTACTGATTTTTTTTTTTTTACACTTGTTGATTTATACTATATTTGACTGAGTTTCTCATGCTTTATCAAATCTGTCAACAGCTGAATTACAGTAATGCAGCAGTCAATAGTGGCCTGAAGAGGAATGCTTGACCTTTCTTTGTTCATCAGTTTCTCACTATGTCCAAATTTCCAGATTTGTCCCAATTGGTAACAGTGTGTCACGGTCCATTAGCCTAAGTTTCCAGACGCCCCAATGGCAGCGACTGCCTTCAAGATAGTCTCCAGCGAGAGCTACTTCAGGGAAACCAGAGAACCCATATCTAATTAAAATAATGTCTTACTCTTTCTGTTATCCAATGCTATAAAACATCCTCTGAAAATGCATCCTCTCTCTCTCTCTCTCTCTCTCTCTCTCTCTCTCCCCCCACTATATTTAATTTTATTCCATGTTTGCTCAGTGAAAGGCTGCCTTATTATTTGTGAGATTTAGAGATTTCAGAAATCCATATCCCTCCAAATTAATATTTGTGTTTAAGGGGCATGGGCCATTTCATGATAACCAGTTGGGCACTCAAGGGACAACGTCATGGATGATGATGTTTTTTCAGTTTATTTGATTTTTCCTCTTAGCAATGAAGTTCTGTCATTGTTCAAAAGACTGCTTTATTGTAACTATATATGAATCACCCTCAGCGACCAAAGCACTGATGATGAATTTCCTTTTTTTCCCTTTTGTGGAATTTGCATTTGTAGTAATTAAGCCAAATTGGAAACAAATTAATTTATTTCTCTCATTTAATGTTTTTTAAAGAAGTTTCTTATGCTTATCAAGGCTGTTTTCACTTGATCAAAAATACAGAAAAAAAATAATATTGTGAAATATTATTACGATGTAAATCAAAAGTTTTTCTATATTAATACACATTAAAATTGAATTTATATCTGTAATTAAAGTTGAATTTCCAGAATCATTACTCCAGTCTTCAGTATCACACGATTCTTCAAAAATCATTCTAATATGCTGATTTATTATCAGTGCTGGAAACAGTTGCGCTGTTTAATAGTTTTTTGGAACCTGTGATACTTTTTTCAGGATTTTTTGATCAATAAAAGGTTAAAAAAAATAGCATTTATTTAAAATAGAAGGTTTTCTAACAATATACACTACTGTTCAAAAGTTCGGGGTCAGTAAATTTTTATTCTTTCTTTCTTTGAAAGAAATTAATACTTTTATTCACCAAGGATGTGTTAAATTAATAAAAATGTATAGTATAGATTTACATTGTTATAAAAGATTTATATTTTGAATAAATGCTGTTCTTTTTAACTTTATTCATCAAATAATCCCAAAAAAAGAATCACAGGTTGCAAAAAAATATTTGGCAGCATTTTGACAACATTGATAATTCTAATAATAAATCAGCATATTAGAATGATTTCTGAAGGATCATGTGACACTTAAGACTGGAGTAACAGCTGATGAAAATTCAGGTTGCATCACAGGAATAAATTATATTGTAAAGTATATTAAAATAAAAAAAACTATTTTATATTGAAATAACATTTTGCAATATTACTGTTTTTTTTTCTGTATTTTTGATCAAATAAATGCAGCCTTGATGAGCATAAGAGACTTCTTTAAAAAACATTAATTGAGAGGGTGTGTCCAAACTTTTGACTGGTAGTGTAAGTATCACAAAATTGTGGTTTAGGCTTTTCTCTCTCTCTCTCTCTCTCTCTCTCATCATTTTGGAAGTAGGGCTGTTCAATGGACAAATCAATCATATTACAATTTGTTGACAGATGTCGTGAAATATTTTGAAAATGCACTTAAAACTGGTCCGCTGTTCAAAAATGTATCAGATGGAAATAAAATTAGCTTTTTAGCAGCTTGATTTATAAAGGTGTCACACTGTGCATCCTTTTCAGCATGCTGCATTCTGCCTGGTAAACGTCTTTTGCACAGATTAGTCAAATTGAAATCAATTCAAAATACAGCTTTTGAAATTATATATGTAAGTCACTTTGGATAAAAGCGTCTGCTAAATTAATAAATGCAGTCAAAAAAGGTAATTTTTTTTAAAATTAAGATTTATACATTGTCTGAAAGCTGAATAAATAAGCTTTCCATTGATGTATGGTTTGTTATGGGACAATATTTGGCCGAGATACAACTATTTGAAAATCTAAAATCTGAGGGTGAGAAAATAGCCCTTAAAGTTGTCCAAATAAAGTTCTTAGCAATGCATATTACTAATAAAAAAATTAAGTATTTATATATTTGCATTAGGAAATTGAAATATATAAAATATCTTCATGGAACATTATCTTTACTTAATATATAAAAAAAAAAAAAAAAAATCTATTTGTGGTCCAGGGTCACATATCGCAGTTTTATTGCAATTGGTTGCACAGCCCTAGTTGGAAGCTGATATTTGGATGAAATCTTTACCACTGACAGTGTCTAAAAATGCATGTTTAGAGCATATTGACACTGCTGTGGTCTTATAAAAGTCCAGTAAGAAATCAGAAACTTCTGTATGATTTCAGAGAAGCCTGAATATTTTACCACACCCTGAAGTTTCATCAGGTTAAAAAAACTTTTGCAATAGATTATTTTTCATCATTTAAAACTTGAGATGCTAACATGGCCAATATTCATGATGTGTTTTCAATAATTCAACACTCTGGAGTCAATTATTCCATTTACATCAGTGACCAAATGTACATTTGTTTATCCCAAGACACTTTCCAGGTTTACATCTCAAAAAGCCAACTCTAAATGGGAGCTACTTCTCAGCTGAGCAGTTTTAAAAATGAATCACCACCTTGGAGCATCTGTGAATCAGTCAGAATGGAGCAGTGATTTATAATGGTTTACTGAATGGGCTTGGTTGTGTGAATACTAGAACAAATTCTTGCAGATATTGTGTATTGGGAACACTGCCATTAAATGTGTTTTAAAAACATTATAGGTCAAATACCCACTTGGAAGCTTGCTAAATTTGATCCACAGCAGACAGACATGGTGCAAGGAGGCCGGTGACCATGCTGTGTAAACGCTATATATTTTACATAATCTTGCACGTGGTTAGCTACTATTCCTATCTGATCACTGAAACTAATTTATGACCATGTCACACAGCAATTTTAAGCACATGAACTGAATTTATGTCGACTCAGATATTCCTACTCTATGAATAACTTTAAACTCCCAATGCGTCTCTCCTAAAAGGATCTTCATTCTCAAACACTGAGATTGTTGTACTGTCACACAGACTCTAAAAAATACTGCCTGTATTCAGCTGGACCTTTCAGCTGGACCTCCTCTCTCACTGTTTGTTTTGGAAGATCAAGGAACAATGAATCATGAATGTGCAATCCTCGGTGTGATTACTCATAATAAACAGGCTGCCTTGAAGAGGAAAGCAACAGCTAAAATGGAAATAATTGGCCATAAATAATGCTCACGGCTGCAGTAAGGTTCATTAAACAACAACAATAACAGTAATAAAAAAAAAAAAAAAAACCTTTGCATGCAAGAGAGATGTGTCGTGCATTCTCCCTTATTTACACAGAACAACTGAATCTGTTGGCCTCCACCACTTCAGTGGGCGCTAAATATAGTCAGATGCCCACGGACCACCTATCGACCTCTCATGTGCCTTCTTATGCATACTGCATGCAAAACTTCAATTAAAATAAGTAAATACAGTCAAGCTCTAATCTCACTCCCATTTCAGTTTCCAGGAAAGGAACGGTCATTATATTTGCCAAAGGTTAATAACATCAGATCTTTAAAAGATATTCAGTAGTTTAGTCTGAGATACTTTAAAAGAATCCTCATAGCTGTATCACTATATGTAACCGTAGACCACAAAACTAGTCTTAAATAGCACAGTCGGTTATATTTGTAGCAGTAGCCACAAATATACTGTATGGGCCAAAGTTTGCCATTTTTCTTTTATGCCAAAAATCCTTAGGATATTAAGCAAATATCATGTTTCATGAAGATATTTTGTACATTTGTTACCATAAATATATCAAAACCTAATTTTTGATTAGTAATATGCATTGCTAAGAACTTCATTTGGACAACTTTAAAGGTGATTTCAAGGTTATACGCTTAATTTTCTTTTTAGGAGTACTTATGCTCCTAACTTAAAAAAAATTCAGAAGCACAGTCAAAATTTCAGAAGCACCTTCTAATCGATAATCAAAAAATTGGATACAAGATTAGCCTTCCCATTACAAGGTGATATTTGATTCCTTAAAGTGATTTACGAGGGAATTTTGTTTTTACCTTTGTAATGGCATTTTTTGCAACTTTATTAAAAGTATGTCATATTTTATACGCTTTTTAGAACAACAGAATAAGAACAAGCAGAATAAGAATAAGTTACCAATCAAATGAAATCAGTATTAATTTATTTGTACTACAGAGGTGGCACAGAAGAACGCAAAAGTGGCTTGTAGGTGTATTTTAATATGTTTAATGAGGCTAAATATACAATTTACAATAAATATACAATAAATATACAATTCAACCATCAGATCCTCCTGTCCACCCTCTCATCGCTGGGCATCACAGGAACTCCGCTTCGCTGGTTTGAATCCTATCTCACCGGTAGGTCATTCACGGTAACCTGGGGAGGAGAGGTATCCAAAACACATCAACTGATCACTGGGGTTCCTCAGGGATCAGTTCTTGGTCCTCTCCTCTTCTCCATATACACAACATCACTGGGTCCCATCATAGAGTCACATGGCTTCTCCTACCATTGCTATGCTGACGACACACAACTCCATCTTTCATTTCAACCAGATGATCCAACAGTACCTGCACGGATCTCAGGCTGCTTGGCGGACATCTCAACGTGGATGAAAGAACATCACCTCCAGCTTAACTTGGCAAAAACTGAGCTTCTTGTTTTTCCTTGCACTCCAAACTTACAGCATGGGTTCACCATCCAGCTGGGCTCTTCCACAATCACTTCTTCAAACTCAATCAGGAATCTGGGTGTCATCTTTGATGACCAGCTGTCTTTCAAAGATCATATTGCAAAGACTACTCGATCTTGCAGGTTTGCTTTGCACAACATCAGAAAGATCAGGCCCTTTCTAACAGTGCAGGCTACACAACTTATTGTCCAGGCCCTTGTCATCTCCAGACTGGACTACTGCAATGCTCTTTTGACTGGTCTTCCATCATGCACAATCAAACCTCTACAAATGATTCAGAATGCAGCAGCACGGCTGGTCTTCAACGAGCCCAAAAGAGCCCATGTTACACCTCTCTTTATCTCCTTGCACTGGCTCCCAATTGCGGCTCGTATCAAGTTCAAGACTCTGATGCTTGCATATAGGACAACCACAGCTACTGCACCTGCTTATCTGCACTCGCTATTGCAAATCTACACCCCCTCCAGAACTCTGAGATCTGCTAGTGAGCGACGCCTTGTGGTACCATCACAGAGAGGTGCTAAATCACTATCCAGAACATTCTCTTTTACTGTTCCTGGCTGGTGGAACGATCTTCCTACCCCTATCCGGAATGCTGATTCCCTGACAAGCTTCAAGCGACAGCTTAAAAATCATTTCTTTCAACTCTATTTGCTGTTACCATAAAAAAAAAAAAAAAAAATTAATCTCTTTATTCCTTCCCTTTCTAGCTTGTACTTGTCTGAAGCACCACTTGAAATCTGGTATTATAGCACTGCCTGTGTCTGTTTGTCTCCTTAAGAAGAATCGCTCTATGTTCTCCCAACTGTATGTCGCTTTGGACAAAAGCGTCTGCCAAATGCCTAAATGTAAATGTAATGTAAATGTAATTTTGAATACAGAAATATTAAATGATTTAAATAACTGAAAAGATACTTTAAATATGAAACTAAATCTGCCAGTAGGTGGCAGCAAAAATCACTGAATCATATCATTCATTTGATTCATTCGAACGGCTCATTCATTCAGGAATAAAGCAAGTGTCTTTATGAATGGAAAATGTAATCATTGACTCACTAGATTCATTTAAAAACATGTTAATTCATAAACGAAATACTGCTGTGTTTGAACGGAGATGTGCAGAGGCTAATTTGTGACTAGTTTTGACGACGAAGAAATAGACAAAAATCTGACAATATGGTTAATAGTCAGACAATATAATATCAGCATCAGGCGTCTCAATAAATGAGGACATAAATACATGAACAACATCTCCAGAACTGCTCTGAGAGTCACTTGATTCACACTTGACCATTCCATTTGAGTAAAATTTATTGTTAGCTTCCAGCCGCAGCTGTATCCAATCTAGACATAACAAGCGTCAGTTACATGTATTCACGGCAACCCATTATAATAAAAGTTCAGTTTAACTGAAAGATGACAGAAATATATTTTTAATATTTAGAATGTAAGTAATACTACTACTACTACTGTTGAAAAATGTATAAAACTTTCTTTTTTAAAGAAATAATTACACACTATTTCTTTCATGTTTTAATTTTACTAGTAACTTTACTTGCCAAATATAAAATTTGTTTAATTTTCATTAATTAAAAGATAATTTTTTTTATGCCTTCTGTTAATATAAATACACAACACAGAATTTCAGAGTGAATGAAAATTTACAAGGCTATTGTAAGAATAAATAAAAGTTGTTATGCATTCAAATAATTAGACATGCTAAAACCAGAATATTTCATAGGGCCCTAAACATGTCATTTTTGTTAAACCTTTAATAAATTTATATTAAATTGTATAAGTTTCATGATTTTAATTAAAATTGATTAATACGATTTTATTTAACCATTAAAATGGAAAAAAAGGAATCCAGAAAAATTAAAACATAAAAAAAATAACTTTGAAAAAAAATAAAATGTAATTTGGGAAAAAATAAAATGGATTTCATATGGCCCTACAATCTCACAAAGTTCCATTATAATCAACAAAGCTCTCCACACTGCACAATAAATCTGCTATTTACACTCTCTCTACACTTTGTTTATGAAAGGATTCTGAGAAGCTCCCCTCAGCGCAAACACAAATATACTGATCGGATACGCAATAGTTTTCAGTCGCAAATGCAATATTTTGATTTTTGCCACCCTCAGATTCCAGATTTTCAAAAAATTTGTCCCATCCTACCAAACCATACATCAATGGAAAATTATAAATCTCAATTAAAAAATAAAAATAAAAATACACTTATGACTGGTTTTGTGGTCCAGGGTGTGATGCATATTTTTAGAATTTAGTAAATTATGTCATTCCATTTCAATTATATTGCAGCCTTAAAAGGCAGCTGCCTTTTTTTTTTTAAATTCATTTTAAAAACATTTTTAGTGCATTTAAGGAAATCAAATTCTAATAAATGCATAACAAGTGTAATAGGAAAGTCTTGAAAACGTGTCAGTCTTGTTTGAAGGTTAAATAAGTTAAAGTTTTAGTTCTTACGGACAGCCAGATTTAAGAAGAAATTAATTTCCCAGAATGCCATTAGTGGCGGAATTCAAGTAACTCCAAGTAAAACCACTTACAATAATACACATTCTTTCACTTAAACTCCTTGGAGCAGCTGCTTTGTGGACAGAGTCCCGTCATTATCAGTCAGTGAAATTAATTTCCCCTTCATAACTGCAGCCGGTTTTCGTTTGCATGTGAGTGAGGTTAACATGGTCCATTTCTTGTTTTTCCACTGTCGTACTCTATTAGACAGCATATCGACACCACACCCACATGCTATGTATGTATTCAATTATGCCACTGGACAGCCTCTGGTACCACAAGAGCCAAAACGTCCATCTCAACCTCTGATGATTAATAATTGTTCCGGGGAGGGAAGAGAAAAATTATATGTCTGTTCACTTTTTCCCATTTGTCTGTTATCAACTGAGTGATGGTTCTCTTTGGCTGCTGCTAACCTTGTTTAAGGACATCCTACCTTGGGCCAAAAAGTGTAGGGAGTAGGGCTTGATTGTTAAGATCTATCATTTAAACATCTGGCATGTAGTACTACTAATTTAGTGTCTGTAGGCTGTTAGGTAAGTTACATTACAAAGACTCGGCTACAGCTCGTCTTGTCTATGTCAAGAAGGAATTCATTTCTGATTCTTCTTGGCAAAAAGCCACTGCACTGTAGTGGATACAAGATGGTTTACAAAAAATAAATAAATAGCGAGAAGTCACACACAAGCCAAAAACAAAACATATGTGCATACACTAACAATTAAAAATAATGTGTCCTGAGTGAACGCCCCATGAAATCATCACAAAAACATTAACACAAATACCAACAAAACAAATGGAATTAAAATCTCAAAATTTCTAATTCAGAATTTCATTGAACTCTGATTCCAGAGTCTAAAATTAATACTCACCAAGCGCCGCATCCTTGGCTTTAACTCTAACTTGGCTTTAACTTTAATAGAAACTGCAACATAAAACTTTTTTTTTTAAAACTAAACTGTACAAGCGATACTCTGAGGCAGATTAGCAACTGCATTAAGTTTAGTCAGTGATGTCAGTGATTGATCAATGTTGATTAAAAAGTGCTCTCAGTAAAGCCACACAGCTCACTGGATCACTGCTGTTTATCTGGCCAATTAAACAAATCAATGGAAAAGGTGAACAAAAGACCACTACAAAACACACATGTGCACTGCATGTTCAGGGCTTAACCTTTAACAGCTAGCAGTCACTTTGAACATTGGGTTTTGTTTTTTATTAAGTACTGCCTAGATAACATATGACATAACATATTTACTTTATTCTATATTAAACACAATTATATTTTAAGCATATTATATTTTAAATTATTCTATCTAATGCACTTTGAGAGTTCAAAATGAATTAATGAATGGATGAATTAACTAAGAAATCTTAAGTCAGAAAAAAGTCAGTGAATTGACTAGTATCTGAACTTTAAAGGGGACTCAACACTCTTTTTATGTGTGGTATACTGTCTCAGGCTAAATTACATTCACACTGGTGTTTTAGGAAGCCAAACAAATTAGAATATAATAACAACAACAACAACAATTTTATATTATTGTTATTCCTGTGACAGTAGCCATATATTGTAAAACAATTGCGCTGTAAAATTAATGACAATTAATATTTTATAGGTATTTTTGCTTAAACAGTAAAGAAGTTACAATACTTCTTTTCTAATTTCTACACTTAAAATAGATATTTTGAATTTGAACTGAAGTAATGTTACCCATTTAAATCGCTAGCCGTCAGCAATTCATACTGTGGCTTTTATTTTGATGGAAAACTCCAGTTTCAGTGAAAACAGGCTTACAAAAATGCGTCTCACTACAAATCACTAAAATGCTGTAATCATCTGCTGTGAAAAAAATAGCATAACTGGTGGCTGTGGCGTTCCCAAACGTGCGCTAAATTTGATAAATTAATAAAGATAATTATCGTGCAATATGAATATCCTCGATAAACCATAACAAGAGTTTGATATATGTTCGATATAATGTTTATGCTACAAAGGCGGAACAAAACAGCTCTAGTCAAAGCGTGCCACTCGGACTGTTTATCCGCTCGGATCAAAGTTCAAACGGCAGCACAGCGCGAACTTACTAGAGCAGATGCTTTCACCTGCTGATGAGTCTCGGTCACTAAACAGCACACAAAGCACTTGAATTCAGTGAAGAACACAAATGACTCAGTTTAGCAAAATGAAACAGCGCTGACAAACAAGAGAAAGCTGTGCTCAAGGATACAGTCAGAAGGCTTTTTAAATCAACAATTGCCATCATTTACCATAGATTTACTGTAGTAGCACTAACTGCACAATGGAAATGTGGGTGTATTTGTGTTGAATTTTCCTATATTAATAATGCAGACGTGTATTAAATGTATAGAAGGAGGAGCAATGGAATATAATTACAGTATTTTTTGTGATTAAGCAAATGTGTATTTCTAAGAGACCAATTTATTTTTAAATTATTAGTATTATTTTTATTAATATTATCAGGTAACACAAACCTGTTTCTTGATTTGAAAAACAATATTACTTTGAAAACATGCAGAACTAAGAAATTATTTTTTCTATAAAGATACTTATTTTATTAGGGACAAAAGACTGGAAAAAGTGTTAAGAATTCAAAAACAATTCATGTTCTGAACATTTAACTGTCTGGTTTTTATAACTTTTACACTGTAAAAAATCAGCAAAAATCTGCCTTTAAACTTGAAAGAAATACAAATTTGTCATTTATTGTGATAATTATCATTATTGACTGATATGAAAAAAAAAAATATTGTGATAATTTTTTGGCCATATCGCCTAGCCCTAACTGCATTCACTGTGAACTGAGCCGTTCTGAGGCACGGAAAACACCAGGTCACGAGCTGAACGAAGTACGCGCTTCACTTTGAAATGTGCAGCAAAAACAGACTTGATGGGTTTTAAGCCATAACTGTGCTTTCAGTTTTAGTTCATTTGACAGATACTGTGCCAAAGCATAATGGCCCAACTCTAAAGACCTTCTAATAAGAAGTTTAAATATATTTTAAAAACTACACTTTGCATATTTACATTTAATCTGGATTTGTATTCACTTCAAAAAGTCACTGATGCTCTAGGAGTCAATACACAATACACTAAAGATAATTAAAATATAGTTTGTGTAAATGACTTTGATTTTTGCAAAAAAAAAACAAACAAACTGTTTTGAAGCTTCACTTAACACACTTGCAAGATATTTAGTAGTTTTACCAAAACAAAAAAGAGAAAACTACAAGCACAAGTGTACTTTTGGGCCTCAAATGATTATACTCAACATGAAACACTGGTCACAACCCATTTTAACTTGCAACTTGATGTACTTCCAAATTAAACAATACGTTCAACAAGAAAAAAAATGTAGTCGAAGAGTTGATCAATCAACTAGAAGTTGATTGGATCATAAAAATACATACCAGAAAGGAGTCAGGTTAAAACAAAAAAAGTGATTAGTGATGTCTGCTGAAAAGAAGACATTTCGGAGGTGAAGAAAGATAAAGTATCTTATGTAAACACTTTTTGATTCTTCAGTTAAACCTTGTTCTTTATCTCGTCCAAATTTACTGAATTGTTCAGCATGGACCTTTACTAAACAAAACCTTATGAAGAAAAAAAAAAAGAGGGGAAAAAAACTCTTAACAACCTTAAACGTTTAAACTTTAAACCTTTGACAGATCTCTGTAACTTGTCTCTGAAAAACAAGGGGGCTTAAGTCAACATAAGTCTGTATTTTTGCACACTGCATTAAAAGGATAACTAATGAGTGTGACCAGCAATTGCAAGTCACCAATGCATGTGATTTCCATTAAATTTCCCTTAATTTATGTTGGTTATTCACATAGCTGGTTTGTCTGGATTACTGTCAAACTGAGAAGAGCTGGCTGCAGTCCAGTTGGTCGAAGGGATTCAGGGACTCTACAGTCAAATAACAACATGTGGAGAACAAAGCCTGCTTTCATATAACCTCCCACTGCTCTTACTAATGCATTAAAGTATTTCATCTGCAGTAAGAGTTTGACAACCAACATTTGAATTTATTTTTAGGAAAAAATGCTATGCGTCAGAATGACCAGTGAAATAAAGATTCTTGTCCAGTTCATATTCCAATGGCTTTCTGTAAAATCTAACCATCATATCACTGTAGATGTATTGGCCAAAAAATGAGACATTTGTGCACAATGAGGCTAAAGTGGTTAGAGAGATTGTTCAGCCAGAAATGAAAATTCTGTAATCAATTACTCACCCTCACATTGTTCCAAACCTGTATGGTTTCTTTCTTCTGTTGAACACAAAATAAGATATTCTGAAGAGTGTTGGAAACTGACAGTTGCCAAAACAAAATCCTAATAATTATAAAAAAAAAAAATCAGCTCATTATAAAAGTCTGACAGTGCTAGAAAAGCCATATTTACACGGGAGATTTTTTGCAATTTGCATCTTTGCAAGAATTGTTTATAACTTTCACATGATTACAAAAATAACTGTCGAGTGCATGTAAGATGCCGTAAACAATCCAAATCAAGCTAGATTAGATGATGAACAAAGAGCGTGTTCACATCCACAATACGCAGCTGACAATGTTAGTCCAATTCCGTTTTGCATGTAAACATCTTTATCAAATCTCATGTAAACACTTGTATTGTGAGGATTTTCTAATGAGCTGATTTTTGACAGTTATCAGCGTACGTTTATGTAAATCTTGTTGGGTTTTGCACCCAATTTGAAGAACTGCATCTACAAAACACTTCAAGGAAAGCTGTTTATGGAGAAGGCAAGGAGCGTAGTAAGCCATCTACTGCTAAAATCTCTTGGCTTAAGAAGCACGAGGCATTGATCACTGTAATGCTCCCCTTTCATCAGCTGTTTCAAAAATGACTGCAATGGCCAAGAACATGTGCAACACAGAAAAGCAAAGACAAAAAAGCCTGAGGAACAAACTGTGCTTACAGCTGAAGGTCTTTCACAGACTCCACCACTGACCCTTTCATACAAAGTTAATTCATATGAAGGTTTCAGCTGTGGCTGCCAATTTTCAAATGCAGCAGGGTTATAATACTTACTACTGCTACACTGTAGGCATACATTTTTAAGTCCCTATCATAGAGGTCCCAAAACGTATTTACCACACTTAAAATGTCTGAAGGTCAATGCAATTGGCAATAGATACGCTGTTGAAAATGCCTTCATGCTTTGTTATCCAGTGTAGTGACATTCATTTATTCGATTTACAATTGGACTCTTCAAAGGCACCCAAAAACTTTTAGAGCCACAGTATGGCTTAATATATTGTGTAAAATATTAAACTTGACATGACATTTCTAAAGATGTAAATCATAGCAGTTATTTTCTTTCATCGCAATGAAAAATAATTTCAATATACACTACCATTCAAAAGTTTTTGATCAGTAAGATTTTTAATGTTTTTTAAAGAAGTCTCTTCTCACCAAGCCTGCATTTATTTGATCTATTATTATTATTATCAATTTCTTATTTCTTTATTATTCTCAATATTTAAAACAGCTGAGTATTTTTTTTTTTTCAGGATCGTTTGATGAATATAATGTATAATATAAATATAATAATAATACAATATATTTTGTAACATTACACTATACCATTCAAAAGCTTGAAAAGTTTGGGAAGGAAATTATAGAAATTAATACTTTTATTTAGCAAGGATTCTTTAAATTGGTCAAAAGTCATGATAAAGTCATTACAATGTTACAAAAAAAAAAAAAATGTTTCAGATAAACGCTGTTCTTCTGAACTTTCTATTCATAATAAATGTTTTTTGAGCAGCAGATCAGAATGTTAGAATGATTTCTGAAGGATCATGTGACCGGATAATTGATACAAAAATTTGCTTTGAAATCACAGGAATAAATTAAATTGTAAAAGTATTCAAATAGTTATTTTAAATAGTTAAAATATTTCAAATATTTCAAAATTGTACAGTTTTTGCTGTACCAAATAAATGCAGGCTTGGTGAGCAAAAGAGACTACTTAAAAAAAAAAAAAACATTAAAAATCTTACCGTTCAAAAACTTCTGACTGGCATTTTACGGATTTTACTCTTA
Source organism: Cirrhinus molitorella (assembly GCA_033026305.1). Lineage (NCBI taxonomy): Eukaryota > Metazoa > Chordata > Actinopteri > Cypriniformes > Cyprinidae > Cirrhinus > Cirrhinus molitorella. The sequence goes on along the minus strand of CM065118.1, from coordinate 7,893,826 downwards.
AAATGTATATTCATTATAGAACCTTTAACATTCATGGAACATATTCATTGCACAAAAAGTTCTTTATAGTGGACAAAAAGTATAACATATTTTTTACACTAAGAAAAAATGGTTCTTTTTGAGTGTTGAAGTAAATATTATTTTTGCTATTTTCCCTTCTAAAATGATAAATATTTCAGTTTCCTGACATTGTTTAAATAAGCTATAATTAGCAAAGTTGTAGAGTTCAAAGAAACAGGAATGACCTATTGGTTAAGTGACTGAATTTTCAAAATACACAAGATTGCAATTTATAGTTTTAATTTCTATTGTTTGTCTTGGCATTGTTTCTACTAATATGTTAAAAGGATTTTACTTGCACACATAATATTCCTACATGAATACAAATCCCAGACAGACAGACCTCAAAATAATCCCCAAAGTGTTTTTCCAACACTCAATGAATTTGTTCACTGATCCAATACAATTCGGTGCTCTGTTCTCTTATACCCTTGTGTCTTTGGCACCTCGTCTTTTCCCAGCATTCAGCTGTGTGCCTAACCATGCATGATGGTGTTCTATAAATTGACCATCTTCTCCCGGCTCGACTATCTGTTTCTCATTTCTGATCTTTCATAGCACGACTTGTTTTTTTTTTTTCCCGTAAAGACATTTGAGAAGAAAACACTGACCCATTTCGAAGGGATCACCGTGCTCTTCTCAGAGCCATTCAGTCTGACTGCACAAAGTCATGCCAATTCAGACTCGTCAGGTCAAAGTCCACGACCTCTAACCTCCTTGTGCTCAGGCCTTGCCTCAGTGGCGTTCCACTGAATGGCCCTTATTGTCTGCCAGTTACGGACAGAGGCTCATAAATCTTGCGTATGTGCGGTGTACAGAAGGCATTGTGCCATAGCAAAGGAGACATCAGCAGAGAATAAATCTGCCTTTTTCCTCCCTTATCCCTCCTTTACTATCTTTACAAGCTGGGAAACAGAGCTTAGGTGATCATTGTCCCGATCAGATCGACCCTCAGCTCCGTGACAAGCCGTTGTTTAAAAGCCGTGCAGGGATATATTAGCGGACAGAAAGGGCTGAAAACGAAACAAAATGAGCCGATGAGCCGTCTCTATGCATTCATCCAGGCGAGAAACGACACTGGTATTTTCTAAAAGGGTTTTCTGGACTTAAGCTGCTCTGCTTTCTTATGCTGGTAGGTTTAGACAGCAGTATCTAAACAAATATTATTTAATTTTTACCAATCCCAGCAATTTTCCAATGGATAAATCCTGACTGCAGAAGAAAAATGGCTTGCAAAAGTAGCACTTTTAATATTCACAATGATATTCATAAATGTAAATATTTTAGTCATAATGTGTCAAAACTAGCCAGTAGTTTCCACCAGGTGGCGCCATCACTAGATTCAATGGGCCTCATTCATCAATCTAACGTAGAAACTAGCGCAGATTCGAGCGTACAAATCAACTTATGACAGAGTTCACGTGTGATTCATGAAACATTCGTATGCCACCAATCCCGTCGTACAAATGATCGCACATTGATAAATTTGGTAAAATTAGAGTGTACGACACGGACAAACGAAACATGGCTAAAAAGAGGAAGTAAACTCATGTAAGAAAAAATTATCTCACTCTAAAAACGCCCTTTAACTTTATATTTGCAAACGTTAATTCATACAGTATGTACATTAAATGCCAGTAAATATATTTACTAAATATATTTAGTTCTCCTTAATCCACAACAAACCATTTAAATGTAAAGGTATTACAGAACAAGAATCAAAAAGTAGTAGCTATAAAATTGTGTATTAAACAAAGCACAAATTAGGCTATAGTGAATACGGAATACAAACGTTGAGCTAATTGAATAAATAAATAAAGCAAAACTAAACGGCATTGGGCTCACAATCCAAATGTCCATTTTTTTGCCATGTAACATTTGGTTGCTAAACTTATCCATGATGTAAACACATCGTTGTACTTGTGTTCCAATATCCACGTAAAAACATATTTTGTATTTAGTATCCTCATTGAAGACCACTTTGCAAAGCACACAGGCTTTAAGTATGTATGCGTCTAAACCTGAATATGCAGGTACTGTCATCCAGCTAAGAAAGTCCTAATTTGATGATAGAAAATGCTGAAATGTTTGTAGAAATGTGTGACCCTGGACCCAATTTTTTAAAAATTGAGATTTAAGCTGACTGAAAGATGGATAAATAAGCTTTCCGTTAATGTATGGTTTGTTAATGATAGGGCAATATTTGGTCCAACTATTTGAAAATCTGGAATCTTAGGGTGAAAAAAAAAAAATCTAAATACTGAGAAAATCACCCTTAAAGTTGTCAGCAATGCATATTACTAATCAAAAAATAAGTTGATATATTTATGGTAGGAATTTACAAAATATCTTCATGGAACATGATGTTTATGTTAATGATATTTAGCATAATAGAAAAATCGATAATTTGACCCATACAATGTATTTTTGGCTATTGCTACAAATATACCCATGCTACTTACAATTGGTTTTGTGGTCCAGGGTCACATATGGTGCAATATATTGTGCAAATATATAGGCATTTTCTGTTTTACAGGTTTCATTGTGTTATTTTTTTTAGTGTTACATAAAATGTCTGCAAACTTAACAGAAAAGATCCTGGTAACTTTCCTCCAAATTATCATGCATTTTTGTACAGATTTTTATTTTATTTGTATTTTTTTTGTTTTTTTTTGACAAGACTTCATTACTTAAGGTGATATGACTTCACTGACAGCCTGTGAGTTTTTTTTTCCCATCATAATTAGGTCCAAATTCAAACATCTGACATTCACAAAGTTTCTACTCTCTGCCTTGTTTGTCATACTGTATTTTAAATCTATTCCGGAGACTTTTTCTCCAAATTAGTGCCAAAAATATGAACAAAAAGACTAAAATTCAGTTTGGACCTGATCATGACTTGACTCAAGGCTTACAGGCACAGAATTTAGACGGGCAAAACAGTGACTTAGCAGAAGACCTGTGATGGACATCTGCTACTATTAGAGTAGATGTTTTCAATATTTCTGTTTCCCAGAGGAGGACAGCTACATCTCTTTATTGAGACCAACTCTTGGATTCTATCCTCCTTGACACATTAGCAGATCTAGCTTCCTCAGGGACAGACACCATCTAATCAACACACACACACACACACACACACACAAACACCTACTGCAGATCTCATTTTCGAAAAAAAGAGAGGCCTTACAGTGTTTTTTCTCTCTCATATTTCCACTAGAACATTCTTGTCTATGCTTTTGCTTGTCATGCGCGGAGTCATAGATATTTCCAGGTAACTTCACAGTGGTTTATTAATGGAGTAAAATGTAGCTTGTGAAGCCTGATACCCACACATAAGGCTGAACTAAAACTAAATCTCTCTTTCCACTGGCCCATCACTGTTTCGAAACCAGCCAATCAATATGCCCAAGCAAGCCGAAATTAGACACTCTGACATCTGGTCTCACAGAGTCTTACTGGACAAAGTATGTTTCTGACCAAGAACTGCCCACTTAGACAGAAAGAAACTATTTAATTGACACGTAAAGTCACAAATCATGGTATAGTTTGGAGCTACTTGTCATTTAGAGATGGTTTTATCAGGAAACAGTTTATTTAGTCAATGGAATTACAGATGTGAATGTTTGTTGAAAAATGAACGTGCATCATGATAATGAATCTACTAATTAAAACATACTGTTAACAGAAACATGACGAGTAAAAAATAACCACACAAAATAATTATGCACCAACAATGTTTTTAGATGGAAAATTGAGAGAGTAGTTTTGTTTGAAATACTTCCAAAAACTTGCATCTTCACAAAATGACACAAATGCAAACGTCAACTTGAAGTCAGAATGTGCAAGTCACATCATAAATGTGCTTTTTCCATAACAACATGATTGTTTCAATATTTTGTTTAATTTTGCACTTTCATCATCTAAAATGTTACTTGCGTCTACTAAAATTAGATGTTGTTTTAGAAATTTAGAGTAAAATAGACTACAAGTAATGAACATAACATGATATTGATTTAATATACAGGCTACTTTCATCCAAATAAATAGGACAAAACAAAAAATGATGTAAAAAAAGTACATGACTATAACGGTGCATCTGTAAGCGTTTGTAAGAACACAGAAATGTAGAGAAAACTATGTCTAGACTGTGATTAGAACTTGAGAACAGAAGTGAATAAACTAATCAGAAAATGTATACTTAATTTACATGCTACTAAATGGCACAAGAATATTTAAAACTTCCAAAGCAGACTTGCAATGATTAGTTTGCACTCCTGCTATTTGAGAGTGACACTATAAATGCCAGTGGTATAATATCTCTTCTTCATTACCTAGCTGAATCATACCGTATATTGGCTTACTCCATAAACCATATTCTCTCTATGAGCTGGTTTTTACTTCTTTTTTTATCTTCAGTAAGGTCAATAAGTTAATGTAGGCAATATGGAAAATTAATTCTTTGATCAGAAATGTAGCCTTTGTTTTTCTTTCTACCCTACGCTCCTAAGCTTTGCACGTGAACTGAATGACCCGTTTCTATACTGCGTGCACAACCGAAGTGAAACATCAACAAATCATGTCCATTCCCAGAGCAGATACAGGATAAACCCTTTTGACTAGAACCATTAACACTGCTCCATCTTTCAGAGGAATCCCCTCTGGGATTTTAATGAATGGAAAGTCTGACACTGAGAGATGGAGATGGCGAGGAGATGAAAGGAAGAGGCTTAGAAGTGCAGGGAGGACGTGCTTACTCAGCAACTGACTCCAATGATCTCACTTCCTATCCCACCATTGGTCAACAAGACTGGTTGAAGAAGAACAAAAAAATGAATAATTAATACACACATCAATGAGATTCACAGGCTCTTGTTGAATATTGTTTTATTGATTAGGAAAAAAAGTTTTAAGCTAGGATAGAGAGACCGATTTACCAATTTATTTGATACATTTAAGTAAATTCATGTACATTTGTAACACCATACAAGGGTTCGTATAGATACAGTAAAATGAAATTCCAGGACTTTTTCAAGCACTACTTTTTTGATTTTCAAGGACTTCAGAGGTCTCACTTATCAAACAATGCCTTCCATTTTAAATTCTAAAAAAGAGAACAGATAAATATTACACTAATAAAAAAAAAAATGGCAAAATAAAGTGAATCACATTCATAAGTATTACTACTAAAGTATTACAAAGTATACTACACTTTTACTATAGTAAAACCACTGTTAATTGTCTTAAGGGATTTGCATTTGTGTACACTTTTGTGTGTTTTTATAACTGTACTGCATTAATGGTTTGATGTTTTCTACTGTTTAAGAAAAACTAAATCTGGAAAAAAAGATTCACAAAATCACTCTAATATCCTGATCTGAAACAAATGATTCGCAAACCAGTGCCAAAGTTCCAACCTAAAGCAAAAGATTTGCGAACCCACTCCAAAGTTCTGATCTGAATCAAATGACTCTCGATCCACGCTCTGAATGCACTGTTAATCAAGATTCACAAACCCGCTCCGAAGTTCAAATCTAAATCAAATGATTTGTGATACGCGATTTGAAGTCCTGATCTGAAACAAATGATTTGTGAACCTAAACCAAAGTCCAGATCTGTATCAAACGATTCGTGATCTGTACTCCAAAGTTCCGATCTAAAACAAAAGATCTGTGAACCTGCTCCGAAGTTCCGATCTGAATCAAATGACTCTCGATACACATTCTGAATGCGTTGTTAATTAAGATCACAAACCCACTCTGAAGTTCCAATCTAAATCAAATTATTTGTGATACACGGTTTGAAGTCCTGATCTGAAACAAATGATTTGCGATACGCAATCCAATTGGAACGCTTCAAAATAGTGAATCATTTTGTGATGCAATGGTTTAAATGATTCAGTTTCGAAAAGCTTAATTTCACCTATCACTATGTGCTTTTTAAAATTATTACAAGCGATGTAGAAATTCGAAAATGAATGGCTCTTTTAATTTGATCTGGTTTTTGCTAGTGAATTGATGGAAATTAAAGATAGAAGTCAAGAGTTTGAATCAACTAGAGTGGTTCCAGCATAATTGACTCAATTAATTTGGTTCATCTGTTCCTCTTTTCACATCTTCAGCCATGTTTACACAACAATGTCAGTACTACTACTTGTTTAGCTCAACTGTTTTCCGACATTAACTGAAACAAACGAAAAAGGTATGATGTTTTTTCATAGATTTCATGGATACATTGTCTTTAAATAATTCAAGCCCTTTTCAAGTACCTCTTTAGGAATATTGCTATTTTCCAGGCCTTATATTTCAGTCAGATTCTTCAAGTACTTTAAGCACTTTAAGCAACTTGTATGAACCCTGCCATACTTTCTGTTATTACCTTGTCATTAAATTACAGAATAATAGTTCTAATGTAACACCCGAGGGAGTGATGACAAATTTGACATCTTTCTCTCTTCTGACCAATGTAATTGCTCTTGATATATTTTTTTTTCTCTTTTGTACAGTCAAAATCATTTGTTTGCTATGGGACCAAATGGGAACACCACAATATTGCTGATATTTGTAGTTTCCTTACACCACTATAGAAAATGAACCCAAATATAACGACCTCCGCTTCTGTGAAAAGGGTCCATTAAATGCTTCATTTATGTAACAGATGCTTAAAAAAAAAAAAAAAACACACAATCCTTTTCTTTATTCCTTATTCCATTATCCCTTACCATTGTTCTCTGTCCACCTTTGCTTGTTTACATTAGCAGAAATGAAAGTCATTTCAGAGATGGATAAAGTCATTGCATTTGATGAAAGATTTTTATTAAATGGCAAGCACTAATGTATCAGTGGACAATAAGACTAGGAATATATATTAAGAAAGCAAACACTGTTAATTGATTTTGTGCTGCCATAAAAACAACATTTTCTTGGGGAATAACAATATGCCATTTGTTATCAGTGTGCATACTCAATACAGTGAACTCACAGCGTCCAGTAGTTTCCCCAGCTGATTCCTGGCAAAGGTCCGGATTAAGTTTCAGTCTGGCGTGGAGCGCTACGATGCTGACAGAGATCTTCCTCCTTTCACCAACCCCTCATTCAAAAGCCCAGCGAGGGCACAGGGTTCACTGGAGTTAAACTACACTGTACTGCACTTGTGAATCATGCCTGACTTTAGGTATCAGGCCAAGGCTAAATAGCACTGCTTTGAAATCAGTCAAGCAAAGCATCCAAAGAACACCACATGGATGTAATTATCTCATTTGATCCTCATTTATCTTTTCCTCGTTTCCTTCTCATCCTATTCCCTGGCTAGTAATAAAGTCGTACTTTGCATAGCGATGTCCTTCTCGTCTGCTGGAAATTGTTATCTCAAGTTAAACAGGATTTCGTTTAAGTAGCTATTTATTTTTAACATCTAGACAGCGGGAATGAAACCGCATGGCCAATTTGTAATTGATTTCTAAAGGTCTTCCTACTTTTTATGTGATGAATTTGAGTGTCTTTGTATTTGAGGGTGAAATCACACCTGTATTATTATTACTAGTATGGTAATTGTGCATAACATTCCTTTTCAATTTTGAGCCCTTTTTGTTTTAATAATTAATTATACACAGTATAGGAATGTGTGCTGGTTTGAGTTTTTTTGCATGGCTACAAAATTATCTACAAATACATGTATTTGCATGCCTTCACAGTTTCATAAAATAACACATTTCATGTGATTATTATGCATTCCTTTAATTGTGTTTCTATATAAATGTTCTTCCCATGGACACTCAAAACCACTTTCACTTGGCTGATGCATATTTATACCATGACATCTCTAAATACCGATACTAAAAGAGATTCATCAAAATAAGCAGCATTGCTGAGTAAGATCCAATGTACAGTTCTGTTTGCATTAAAATGGATGAGATGTCAGAGCTATGCATCACCCATTTGAACACTGGGGTGAGTTCAACGATGCAATATGATATTGGTGCAAATGTGTCCTGTCAGCTGGCACTGTGACAAGGTCACACGGTGGCTAGACATCCTATTAACCAGGTATTAAACTCTGCTTTAGATAAGGCTGCAGCTGAACTTCTAAAAAAACGTGGCGCTAAAGCTATCGGCTTGCACTCGGCCAGACTGCTTGGATATTACTTTGACATCTCAAAGAAATGAGGGAGGTCACGAGAGGTCACAAGTCTCGTCTGGCTTATTTCCTGATGGGGTTCTGGCACAGAAAAACATGTTCGACATCCCAAATAAACATTCGAGGTGGCCCAGGAGACTTCTTTTTGAACATTTCCAACTCCGTGCTGCTCTGTTCCTTCAATAGATGCTTTCTCTTGCTCTATCTCTCCCTTACACAGAATTAGGTCAGAAAACCATTATAAGCGATAAAAATGATAAAGCAGTTGAAAATTCTGGCCACGAAGCAAAGGGACTGCAATCTTTCTGGAAGTAAATTTGCTATATCAGGTCCTCCATCTGAAACAAAGCACTGGTGTGATATATTGGTTAAAACTCAAGGCTGGAAACTGAAAGGTCAGTGGTTTAATTCCCACATGTAGGGACTTTCCCCTTGCCCACTGTATGTTAAAGGGATAGTTCACCCAAAAATATTAAAAAAGGCATTAATTTTTCACCCTTATCATTCATATTTCAATCCACTGGACTTTTTTTAATGGATGTCCTTACTACTTTTCTGGGACTTGAATGTGGTAGTACCATTGTTGTCTATGCAGGGTCAGAAAGTGCTCGGATATAATCAGAAATATCTTAATTTGTGTCAGGAATTAATGACAGAATTTGCATAAACTTAGCCTCTATGTTAAGACAGTGTCTTAAGTACTAGTTTGACCAACTATCAGTTAACCAAAGTCTTATTTTTTGGATTCAACGTAGACTAATCTACATTTTTCTGTAACTGAATTTAAAAATGATGACCAGTCTTAAAGAAAAAATTAGCTGACAAACTTTTTAAGACTAGTCTAAACATTTTATGCAACCGGCCCCTGTTTTGCGTAAAACTCACAGAATATTACAATTCACCAATACTGGCCAAGCCAATAATTCTTTTCAAATTTATGACAGATATGAAAATTCTACACAACTGTATAATAATTTTAAAACAGAATATAAATATGATAATCATGTATCACAACATTATAAATGTACAGTATGAAAATGGATATTCATTTTGAAATTTGATATACTTAAAATTAAGTGTTACTAAAATAAATAAAACTAATTTTTAAAATCAACAAAATCAGTGTTGGATGACAACAAAGGTAATCTAAATGTAATAAAAGAGTAAATAAACATGCACAATTAAATACAATATTTAAGATCACCAGTTAAAAAAAAAATAATAATATTTAACAACAATCAATATTCACTGAACAAAATTACAGGTATGTGCCAAAAAATTTCAATATATCGAGGGGAAGTCCATTTATTTCAATAATTTGTTTCAAAAAATGAAACTTGTATGTCATATTAGTTTACTACACACAAAGTGAAATATTTCAAGCCTTTATTTGTTTCAATTTTGATAATAATGGATTAAAGATAAAAAAAAAAAAATCCAGTATTTCACAAAATTAGAATATCATGACAAAGTTCAACATTGTAGGCTCCCTGTGTCCCAGTCTAGTTAGCTAATTAATCCAAACACCTGCAAAGGTTTCCTCAGCCTTTTTTTTTGTCTTGGATTAAAGACCAAAAAAACCAAATCCAGTATTTCACAGAATTAGAATATTTCATGTGACCAATAAAACAAACATCTTAAACACATGTTGGCCTTCAGAAAAGCGTGTTAATGTACTGTATTATCTCCTCAGTACTTTGTTGGGCCTCCTTTTGCACTAATTACAGCATCAAGGCGGCATGGCATGGAGGCGATCAGCCTTTGACACAGTGGGGTGTTATGGTAGATTCCCTGTTCCCTCATCTTCCTCTTGACAATACCCCATAGATTTTCAATGGGGTTTAAGTCAGGTGAGTTTGCCGGCCAATCAAGTACAGTTATTCCATGGCTATTAAACCAGGTACTGGTAGTTTTGGCAGGTGCCAAATCCTGCTGGAAAATAAAATCATCATCTCCAAAAAGCTTGTCAGCAGCGGGAAGCATGAAGTGCTCTAAAATTTCCTGGTAGACAGCTGCGTTGACTGTGGACTTGATAAAAGACAATGGACCCACACCAGCAGATGACATGGCTCCCCAAACCATCACTGACTGTGGAAACTTCACACTGGACTTTAAGCAGCTTGACTTTTGTGCCTCTCCGGTCTTCCTCCAGACTCTGGACCTTGATTTCCAAATGAAACCACTGGGCAACAGACCAGTACTTTTTCTCCTTAGACCAGCACAGGCGCTTCTGACGTTGTTTTGGTTCAGTAGTGGCTTGACGCATGGAATTCTACAGCTGTAGTCCATGTCATATGACACCAGCCTCAGTCCACACCTTATGAAGCTCCCCCAGATTTCTGAATCGCCCTTGCTTGACAATTCCCTCAAGGCTGTGGTCATCCCTGTCACTTGTCACTTTTCCGGCCACATTTTTCCCTTCCTCTTAACACTCTGTTAATATACTTCGATACTGCGCTCGGTGAGCATCCAGCTTCTTTTGCAATTGCCTTTTGAGACTTTTCCTCCTTATGGAGGGTGTCAATGATGGTCTTCTGCACAACCGTCAAGTCAGCAGTCTTCCCCATGATTCTGAAGCCTACTAAGCCAGACTGAGACAATTTCAAGGCTGAGGAAACCTTTGCAGGTGTTTTTTGTCAGAAAAGCAGTCAGTATCTGGTGTGACCACCATTTGCCTCACACAGTGCAACACATCTCCTTCGCATAGAGCTGATCAGGTTTTTGACTGTGACCTGTGAACTGTTAGTCCACACCTCTTTATTGGCTGTGCGAAATTGCTGGATATTGGGCGGAACTGGAACACGCTGTTATATAAACCAATCCAGAGCATCCCAAACCCACTCAAGTCAGTTACGAAGACAAACTGCAGTCAGGTTGAGACCCCAATGAGGACGATGATGATGCAAATGAGCCTTCCTGAGATGGTTTCTGACAGTTTGTGCAGAAATTCTTTGGTTATGCAAACCGACTGTTGCAGCAGCTGTCCGGGTGGCTGGTCTCAGACAATCCTGGAGGTGAAGACGCTGGATGCAGAGGTCCTAGGCTGGTGTGGTTACACGTGGTCTGCGTTTGTGAGGCCGGTTGGATGTACTGCCAAATTCTTTGAAATGTCTTTGGGGACAGCTTATGGTAGAGAAGTGAACATTCAATTCACACGCAACAGCTCTGGTGGACATTCCTGCAGTCAAAACACTCCCTCAAAACTTGTGACATCTGTGGCATTGTGCTGTGTGATAAAACTGCACATTTTAGAGTGGCCTTTTATTGTGGCCAGCCTAAGGCACACCTGTGCAATAATCATGCTGTCTAATCAGCATCTTGATATGCCACACCTGTGAGGTGGATGGATTATCTCAGCAAAGAAGTGCTCTATTCTGCCCACTGCATGGTCATGGTATATGGCTGACACCTACAGGACATTTTTAGTATTGCAGTTTTATTACTCTTCCGTATATACAGTGTTTATTTAGTTTGGCAACAGGCAACGTGCAGAAACGGTTTCAGTTCAGCTCATGAACGGTCATTGTCTTGGAGAAAGATATGCTCGTAAGTTATTGACTGTTTTTGATCGGTCTGTAAAGGTGTAATCTGCTAAGACAAAGTTACTTAGGTGAAGATGATGACTGATGTATGATGTGGTGGTGGGAACAAGTTTTTCCATCACGTGTATGCAGATTCATATTCATATGTATATCGAACGAACGAATGCACAATTTGTAATTTTATTTCTTGTTTATTGTATTTCACAAAAGGAAACGAGCACAGAAGTAAACATTCTGGAAAGAATAAACTGCTATGTGTGCATTTGTTAGCTAGCCGTCTAGCTTCTTCAGTGCAACATAGTTGTGAGGACAGCATATGCTCACTAACACAGATTTAGACAGATTTGTGAATAATATTTGAGAGAAATAGTCCTTTTGTGTACATAGAAAAAGTCTCAGATCTTTGAGTCCAGCTGATAAAAAATGGGGGCAAAAACAAGTGTGTTGCGTTTATAATTTTGTTCAGTGCAATATGCATCACTACTTAGAACGCTACTACTTTTCAAAATCAACTACTTCTAGTTTATTCTAATAAACTAGAATTTAGGATGCTTGTCGACCATCTTGCTCATCCCTACATATGATCAGACATAAAAACAATGTGGAATGGCATTTGCAACCAAATTTTTTCTGTAAATATATTTCAGAATAAGTAAAAAAAAAGAGAGATAAACAAGAAAAAAGTAACTGATTAGACTGTTAAAAGTAGGGAAGAAAGTATGCTTCAGGCTTATGGTTGTCTTTACATCTCACACACATAGCAGTGATAAACATTTCATAACCAGTGAGATCCATGCAGACTGTCCATGTCATCTCCACTAATTTGTTGGTCCACTGGGTGGTAAAACTCACCAGATTGTTGTTTTCAAGAAGACTGCGAAGATGTAAATGGAAATTGGCAATAAAAAAAAATAGAATCATGTGTGGAACACAATAGAAGTTCTCTTGAAAAAGACATTTTCATCTCAATAACTCTTCTGATATTCCACTAAAACTGAACACAGTGTTCAAAATTTCTCAGTAAATCAGCAGCTCTTTCAAGTGTTTCAGATAGCACTGGGCCATTTAATGACTGACACTGTAAAATAAGCAATAGTTCACAAATGGCACCGTACAAAAGATACTACAAGGTCAGCTCTGTGCATACAAGTGTCTTCATTTCACTAGCTCTGGTTAAGACCACATTCACAGGCTACAGTAGCATCATTCAAGTACTAGTATTCCAGTAAACTGCATTCAATGTTTTGTCAGTTTTAAGTGCAAACCAGTGCTTGGGTGGGACTGGGATACTGTGCCCTTGAGTCAACCACTTTAACGTAATTGCACTCAGGAAACATCCAGCTGTAATAACATGTACATGCCATGACGTTTGGTGAAAAAATGAAGTAAATATGTTGTTTTGCATTTGTGCATTTCTCATGATTTCACACAAAAAGATGCATCATGTCAGGGTGCAGCATATTAAGCCTGTGTGTACATGTTTTTTTTGTTGTGCCAACTTTCCTGTAAATTAACGCATAAGCAATTCATGCTGGTGCAACCTTTTCCTTGCCCTTAATATGTACATCTACACAAAGGCATCATGGTTAATGCCTGGCTTGTAATTCCAAACAGAGTGAACGTTTTTTGGCATTTCATGTCTTTCTCTGCATGGAGAAAACACACCCCGATGATCGCTTTGCAAATGGGGAAGGTGTCAGAAAGTGAGAAAGGCCTTCACACGCACCGCTTCTGCATGCAGATTCATTTGTTGTAATCACAAGCAGAAAGGCAACGCAAAACATTATGACACCTACATATTACTTTGACTACACATACAGTACTGAATAACTGTTGATATTTCACTTGTTAAAGAGCTTATGGTTCACTAGTGACAGGCTAAAAGTGACCTGGGTTTGCGTTTCCCAAAAGAACCATAAACTTAAGTTGATCGTAGCTCCATTTGTGACGCAATGGTTCTATGAACAAGTTAGGCTTGCGATACTTTTGTGAAACGCAGCCTAGGCCGATTAGCAAATGATTTTCTCTTGGCAATGCAGAGCACATTTTCAGTTTTCAAATACCTGGAGTGAATATGCAGTAAATACTAAGTATTCATTTAATTTAGGTGATTTTGTAAATGACTCATTTGCAATAATTAACTGGCATTTTATCTGAGGCTGTCACATTAATGCATTCCATTAATTACATGTTTATCACCGTTAATGTATTTATCTAATTTGACATTATAAATGATTCATTGTGTTTTGTGTGATTTCCAAGAACTGATCAAAACCATGTGAGCTGATAAAAACGGTTTAGAGATTTTCTCTCTCTATCTCAGACAGGGAGAATGAGCATAAAGGCATTTAAATGTAAAATATATATGAAGAGCTCTTTTCCTAAACGCGTATTGTATCAGTATTGTATCTGGTCGGTACTGAAAAGTCTTTTTTACGCAGTGTTATTGTCATGTTTTCTCCCTTTTTTTCCAAACCGCAACAAACGCCAGTCTCCTTTCTCTGCAAAATGCGATACATCCGCTCAACCAATCACAGCGCGCCATTCCACGCATTGTAAACAGTAAAGGCGGCGCTTTGAATACACCTGGCATCGACTTTGTACTTTGGGATCAAAAAATGAACAATTTTGAGTGCATTGATGAACTTTTGGTGGTTTCTGCGGTGGGGAAGAAAATAAGCCATAACTTTGTGAGATTGCGATGAACTAAGATGAGTGACAGCTTTTAATGATTTTTAAGGGAGTTTGTAAATGAGATATTGATTTAATACAACAAGGTAATACAAGGTAATATTAAGTTACTTACATTGTCTGACTCTAACACTATTGCCAGATTTTGCTCCATTTCTTTGTGAAAAATAGTTTGAAACAAAGTCACAACTGAGCCGCTGCATCTCCATTCAAACACAGCAATGTTTTATTTATGAATGAACATGCGTTTTTACACTAATTTAGTCAGTCAATTCCCCATTAATTTCTCATAAAGACAGTCACTTGCTTTATTCCTCAATGAATCAGCCGTTCGAACAAATCAAATGAATATGATTCAGTAATTAAATACATGACTTGACGCCACCTACTGGCTTGTAGTTTCATTTTTAAAGTATATTTCCAGTGATTTAAATCATTTAATATTTCTATATTCAAATTTGTATATTTAAAACATCAATCACAACATGAATTTATGAATTTGATTGCACGCATGCCACCTCTGAGCCTCATTAAACATGAAAATACACCTACAAGCCACTTTGGGGTTCTTCTGTGTCACCTCTGTAGTACAAATAAATTGTTTCTGCTGATTTCATTTGATTGGTAACTTATTCTTGTTCTATTGTTTTAATTAGAAAGATTAAAATGTTTATAAAATATAATTTAAAAAAAAATGTGAAATAAAATATGACATTTTTAATAAAGTTAGAAAAAAAATGCATTACAAAGGTAAAAAACAAATTCCTATTTAATTCACTTTAAGGAGTCAAATGTCACCTCGTAACGGGAAGGCTAATTTTTGATCAGATTGTTTGATTATTGATTAAAAGGTGCTTCTAAAATTTTACTGTGCCTAAAATTTCTAACATTTCTTAAGTTTTTAACAAAAAGTAAGCATAGAGCCCTGCTGAATTTATTGCATTTGGGGGAAAAATATTCAGTTTTTATAATAAATCTTGATAAAAAATCAAAATCTGGATTTGAATTTTTAATGTAATTATAACCTAAAGATGCTATGTGAAAGTTTGAAACAGAAAATATTGGTTTTCATCTTTAAAGTTCTTATCAATGCATAACACGTTTTTACAGCAGGTAAAATATCTTAATATCCTAATGATTTTTGTCATAAAAGACAAATCAATCATTTTGAGCCATACAATGTATTTTTGGCCATTGCTACAAATATACTCATGCTACTTTCGACTGGTTTTGTGGTCCAGGGTCACATATATAGTATATTCGACTGCTGAAATCTGCAGACTGATCTCACTACTGATCATATGGCTAGTTAATTACTCTTATAAAACCTACAAAAATTCAAATCCTATACTTAGTTTAGAGGCTGTCCAAAGGGAATCCACAGGATTTTTTCCCCCAAATCAAAGCAGACGCTCCCATATGATGTCTTCACTGTTTCCTGCACTCTCTGCTCTTGTTCCTGTAGGCTTATTTCAGTCTGCTCTTCAAATGATAGGCACAAAGTATCCTTAGCATGCACCCGGTGACAACACACGCCGATATAAGACGCGCAGCAGCAATGTGATTGGTGCCGGGCTTGTTAGAAGCACAGCCAAAGCCCTGAGGGGCTGAAAGCTAGAGAATAGAGATGGAGGCCATAACACTGGTGTGTCGGCTTCAGGAACCAAAAAAAGCACATATTTCCTCTTACATGTCCTCCTTCCCTCTACCTTTTCCCCAGCTCTATCACATTTTATTCAGATTCACTTTACTATGGCGCTGTCTTCATCTCTTCCCTGCTGTCTTCTAAGAAAGCAGGCAATAAATCAGGTTACATAACCATATGGATGTAGTATTTTTTTTTATGCAAACGACCCCTGGACCCATATAAGGTTCTCATGGCTCATATCAAAACAAATTCTTCTTTTACATACCACAGAAGATTTTTAATAGGCTTCATTTTTCATTTACTAGTGTGCGTTTTGATGATTTTAAGTTTTTAATCCAAAATAGCTTTTGGTGTATTGACGCCACGCAACTCCAGCTTAATTTAAATAAATACAATTCCCTTTCATTTGACATCATCTTGAAAGTTAAGGACAGTTCCACAAGTATAACCCACAGTAAAATCATATTATATACTAGTATTTCTATAATGAACAGGCTAAAACACTTAATAATCAGGGTTCAAGTAAAAGTAAAGCTTGTAGCATTAAACAGATTACTACAACAATTAATTTCACTTTTCTTTCCTTTTCCTTACAATGGCAGCGAATGGGCCAATCTTTAAACATTAAAATATTCAAAATGTATGTTATGCAAAATTGTGAAATAAATACATATTTTGTGTCAAATTATCTCATTTTAAAACTCAAAATCACTATGGCAAATTTGGACTAACTCAAACTTGATGATTCTGGATATTCTTAAATCCTCCAAAAATTGACCCCATTTCAATTGTTTAATGAAAATGAAGCTAAAATAATTGATCAGCATCATGACACAAATGCTGCCAATTGAGCTTGTACTGAACCCAGAATATCACACCATGCAATCTTCACCTATACTCAGCACCCAGCTGCTAAAGGTAAATCTGTCTGTAGCTCGATCCATCTGGTGCTGTGCTGTGGATATGATGGAGATGGATTGGATGAAGGAAGCTCACATTTACCCACTTACAAATTGCACAGGGTTCACATCAGTCCACATGAGACGGGGGTAAAATACATTGCACATGTTAATCGGCAACTGTTCTTCACATCTGTAGAGCATGAACCACTGAATTACAGATATCTTTCAGATGGCAGCATTAGGAGAATATGCATGGAACTGGAAAAGAAAACCTGCTTTTAAATCCTTAGCAAGTAATATAGCTCAACAATAAGGATGATTCACCGACCCAGGGCCAGAGTGAGAGTTTCAGGCCAGTTAACAGGAACAGTTTCTCTTTCATGTCAGTGCTGCACTGCCATTGAAAATTATACGTTCATTGATCTTGTAGATCCATTTGTATGCCTTGCAAACTCAAACGGTTGGTTTTCTGTGATGTGCTCAACATTGGTGTTGCAAATTCTGCTGATTTGTCTCCAAGCTAATGTTTTCCAGCTGGCTATCAATGAAGCAATTGCAAAAATGACTTGTAGTCTGGAAAGCATCAGTAAGAATGTGATGAAAACTGTAATGTTTTGTAAATCAAATTCCATATTTTTGGAATGTGTTCTTTGTAAACAAGTGAATGTTTTAGCATCAATTATTTTTAAGAAATGCAATTAAAAAAAAAAAAAAAAATTATATATATATATATATATATATATATATATATATTTTTTGTATTAATATTTCTAGCAAAAATAAAAATAATTTGCGGTGGAACTAGTAAAACAGCTAGAAAGCAATCCAGTTTATAACTATGAATAAAGAGTACTAGACAGTATCCCATGTCCTTTACATTCTAATAAATGCTTTTTATATAAAAAAAATAAATAAATAAATAAATAATTGTACATTTCAATTGTCCTGCGGTCTGACAAAAGTTTTTTTTGTTTTTGTTGTTTTTTTACACAGTCAACTGCTTTTGCTTCTTCTGGTCATGAAAAAGTGGCGCTGTTTAATAATCTTAGATATATTTGAGTGTGTTGAAAATTTTGTTATAATGCTACTCTGTTTGCCATCCGTCTAATAAAATGCATAACATATTAAAGTGCCTTTGGGGTTTCTGTTTTCAACAAAAAAAAAAACGGAAATTATAGGGTGTATGACGTCATTGGCAGGCGACACAATGACACGGTCCATTACACTAGCTAAAATAGCTTATTTCTCTGGATTAAAACATTCAAAATGTAGGATAATGTAAGTACACAAGTCAGCAAAATACATAACACAGTTCTAGTGGTTTTGGAATATTTTAATCAAAATATCTTACATGTTCTGCCTTTAAAGAAGACCTATTATGCCTTTTTTTAAAATACGTAATATATATCTCAGGAGTCCCCAGAATGTGTCTGTTAAGTTTCATCTTAAAATCTGAGTCTCTTTGATGTCTTAAAATCAGAGTCTCTTTCACGTCTTATTGTGCTTAAACTGTCAAATACACGCACATTTACATAAAAACGCATGAGTTACAAAAACGGTAGGTTATGTCTGTAAAGGTAAACAGCTGGGAAAAAATGCATGAGACTCTAAATGGTGTTCTGTGCTTGTCTGTGCAGCCAATGACAGAACAGTTAACATGCTTTGTTTGAACTTCTGCCATGGCGTTAAAAGCAGTACGCCATTGTCACTTGCAAAAACAAAATGTCAGTGTCTTTGTGGAAATGTGTAGATTAAGGGGCGGTAATATTATATTAGGATCGCCCTACATGGCTCATCTTTTTCCACATGCTTGCAGAAAAAGCCTTACCAAAGTTACTGGGTTGTCCCTTTTTACATTTTCTGGGTTGGTAGATGCACTGGGGACCCGATTATAGTATTTAAACATGAAAAAAAAAGTCAGATTTTTATAATCAGGGTTCCCACACCTTGGTTAACTTTAAATGGACCTTTCAAGGACTTTCTAGGTCCCATACCCTCAAATTTAATGACTTAATGTGGGGACACATTTCAAGTGAGAGCAAGGTTACATTGTGTCGCCTTGTAAGATACATTGTTACAGTTTTTATGTGTCAAGCACACATATGTTTTAACATGCTTCTTCTTTGGTTTTGGAGATTATCCCAACTCCAAATTTTCCTTTGATTAGATCCTTGATTTTATTAACAAGTTGGATAAGTAACAGCTGTTCTTAAGTCAGGTTTGGTTTTCTTTTACATTTTGCATGTCTTACTATTGGGCCATGATTAAAAGGCTGTTTATATGCATATCCGCTAATTGATAGTTTTTACATGACATCACAAGCTTATAGGAACACCACCTGGAGGGCAAAACAAAGCTTTGGTCCACTGACCGCTAGCTATTTTTATGCAGTTTGCATTAAGTAGTAATGTAGTAAAACACAGATATGAAAAGGCAAAATATACACCTTATTGATGTAAATTTTGTACAGGCAAGCAGAAGACCCTGGAATATTAAACGCATAATATGCAAAGTTTCACGTTAATTGGATTACGTTCATATTCCGACCTCATCTGCTTGCCCATATAAACTATGGATCATTAATACATTGATTGCCGTAGGTGCTTAATATAGTTTGCAAATGGCCAAACCTTAATAACAGATGGAAAATTCACAGGCTTCTGCTGCACTTATATGGATGTTTTGCCCTCCAAGTTGCCGAGTCGGTCACATGACTGAAAACTATCAATTGTTTGAGAAGTACACATGTAAAAGACTGACAATTAGCTGAACATACACTTGTTTAATTAGTGGCACTTATTTCACCTGCATTTTAAAATCTTTATTTGAATTATGGCAACATAATATCGCACTCTACAAAATTTCTGTGAATAAATCTCTGACAGAGAGCCCTCTCTCCTTGGAATAGCTTTCAAGAGAAAACTCAGCTAAAAACTTTTACTGCTAGGAGAACTCTTAGTGGTAAGATAAAGTGTTTTGTAAATACGGGCCCTGATATTCTATTTGTCGGAAATGCATGTAACTAACGTAAATCAAGCAAGCTAGTATGCATAGGTTACGAAGTGTTGCACATCAGCAGACCAGAGGAAATAATGAATTTTTTCCAGAAAAATACTTTCTCAAAATAAATTCAAGCACTTTCAAGGACCTGTATCTATGCATGTTCATTTTCAAAAACTTTTCAGGGCCTTGAATTTATTTTTTTTTTTTTGTTTTAGATTCACAAACTTTCGAGGATTTTAAGGAGCCGTGGGAACCCTGTATGTCACCTTTAACAAAGTCATAACTGAAAGAATAATTACAAAAGAGTTAGTAAAATGATTAAAGTAGCTTTAGTTTAGCAGATCAAATTGCAGAACACGTCAACTTATCCAGAAGTATTTCAGGTCAACTACCCACATGTGTATCAGGGCTGTTGTACCCAGCATAAGCACTAACAATGGACTATGTGCAAAAATAGACAATGCAAAGACAATAGACAATGCTCTAGGTGCAGTAAAGCTGTCAGGTATAATGGATGTAGCAATCTAACGGATGCTTCAGACAAATCTAAACAAGCATTAGACCACAAACCATCACAGAAAAATAAACCGAGTTATGCACTTTGTGGTTTTGAACTGCTAGATCTTTAGAGAAAAGACACTGATCATAATTGACCGAAAGAAAAGTTGTTCTTTACCTCTTTCACAGCAGTGAGGAACAATGTGAGCCAATGAGTCTTTATTAGTTCAGTTGAAAACATGCAAATTAACTAACCTATAGTGGTTAACATTTTTGTCCTGAGTAGCCTGAGAGCATCTCAACTACGTTTCTCTCTCTTCACGCAAATTACAGTTTTACAATGCTGCTAAAACCACCAATATAATCACCAATTCACTGCTATGACTACTCTTTTATTATACAGAAAATTCTATTATTTTCTAAGACAAAACCTTTTCCTAGTGATTGTTTTGCTGGCTTACATAAGACATTAAAGTCATCTAGCAGATACCGCTTTTCGGCCTTGAGGTAATCCAAAAATATACCTGCTACAAATTAAAGTTACTTTCATAATGCAACATTTATAAGCCTTCTGATTACATTTTCAGTGAGCAATTAGTAATTCATTCTGGAATATATTTTTAAAGTGACCCTCGCTTTTTTGAAACAGACTGTGGCACAATGATTACGCCTAATTGCCATTATTATTAGTTTGTGTCACAACATTATAAACAGCAGTGTGTGTTTGTGTGACGGACTGTCATTTTGCCACTGCGTTGCATGCAAACTCTCACCTTGCAATCAATGCTAATCACTTCAGCCTGGAGAAAAGTCTGTTTTTAATCAAAAGTACATGCAAAGAAAGACAAGAGAGGAAGAAAGAAAACTTTTACAAGGCTAACTTTGACTCAAACTCCCTTTGTTTTGATAAAGCATTAGCCACATTTCATAATCAGCAAATGTTCCCACATAATTACATGTATTATTAAAGACGCACTGAATATCCTATAGTATTATAGTATTCAGTCTCTCAATTCATAGTCTAACAAACAGCAATTGTAAAGTACAAAAAGAATACAGCATAGGGTGCACAGGACTGACACGTCATTTTTAGCCAAAGAGCGCACAATCAATTTATCAGACAAGCACTGACATTTCATCATGTCACTAAATTGCGTGCAGAAAAATGGGTACAGACACTTTTCTAAAATCAGATCTTGAGATCTTTTCAGAGAACTTAAGAATAAATCAAAACACTTTATGATGTCAATGACCTCATTCACCTCTTAAAACCAAAAAAGGAGCCAGCAGAGCAATTTATTGTTGTAAATATTTCTTAGCCGAGATGCAGCAATGAAAATGCCTCATGAATGTCTACTTGATTAAAAGCACAATGCTGTTGTGTCAACAGCTCTCTACTGAAGCCATATACTCTGCCCAACAATACATGAATTTCAACTATTTGTCTGTATGTCTAATTGACTCATCGCTAAGCTCTGCAGCCCTTGGCTACTGTCTGGCTCTGACAAGACAAAACATCCAACCGGAACTTCAGCAGTTTTTTATAAACGTTGTCATTTTCATCATAAATAAAATCATATAAAACAAAAAACAAAAAAAATTAATACATTAATTTAATTAATATTATTCTGGAAGTGTGGCACCGCAAAAAAACTAAACAAAACAAAAAAAAAAACCTTTTTAGATAATTTTTGCAATTTCTACTGTCAAACCCTCCAAACACACAGGACTTTCACAGACTTACATTAGAAAAACTTAAGCATTTATTAACCTATGTTAAATGCAAATTTATTTAACTCAATGTTCAAATGTATTAGCATATGAAGAAATTAACCTAGATTAATTACTGCTACGTTGTGATAGTTGGTGAAACTGGAATACAGAAATACAAAAAAGAAGAAAGTGTTTCTGAATGTCATTCATTTTATTTTTGGCCCTTTACCATTTATATATGATAGTAGGTGGGAGGGTTGCGAATGACGTGAGTCAGACTCAATCTTGGTGTCCATGTGGCAAACACATCACTCAATGTGTCAGTGCACATGCACAGACTGTTGGGCCACAGCTCCGATCAGACTGAGCAGTCCTGAAAGTTTTTATGTTAGATGAAGTGTGATTAGAACTGTGACAAGGAGCCCTGAAGCACTTCAGCAGTGATGGCCAGAGCACAGGACATTTCATTATTCTCCATGACAGTCTGTGGCCTGTTCCTCAGGATATCCAGAAAATTGTGACACAAAATAAAACCCAAACTTCTGATGAGGAAGAAGATACAAACATGAACTCCTTAACACCAGACATGTTCATGTTCTTGTTACATCTGCAGGGTGACTTTTTTTTTTTTAGTTTTTCCTGAATTTGAATTGCGGTAAAAAAAAAGAAGATTAGATAGAACGACAGAACTATAGAGGCCCAACCCTAATATAGAGAGAACGATATAACAACAGACAGAACGATAGAAGGATAGATAGAAAGATAGATAGAATGAAAGAACGTTAGATAGAATGACAGATATAGAGAGAACAATATAATGATAGGTAGAACAATAAACAGAACAAAAGAAAGATAGACAGACAGAATTATAGGTATAGAGAGAACAATATAATGATAGAACGAAAGAAAGATAGACAATGATATTTCTAGAGAGAACAATACAACTATAAATAGAATGATAGACAGACAGATAGATATAGAGAGAACGATAGAAGGATAGATAGAAGGAAAGAACAATAGATAGAACGACAGATATAGAGAGAACAATATACCGATAGGTAGAACAATAAATAGAACGAAAGAATGATAGGTATAGAGAGAACTACATAATGACAGAACGATAGAAGGATTGATAGAATGTAAGAACGTTAGATAGAACGACAGATATAGAGAGAACAATATAATGATAGAACGACAGATAGAATGATAAACAGAACAATAGACAGATAGAACGATAGATATAGAGAGAAAGACAGAAGGATAGATAGAACGAAAGAATGATAGACAGAATGGTAGACAGACAGATATAGAGAACGATAGACAGAACAATATATATAGAACGATAGAAGGATATATAGAAGATTAGACAGAACGAAGACAGACAGACAGATAGATAGAACGACAGATATAGAGAGAACAATAGATAGAATAGAACTATAGATAGAATGAAAGAATAGATAGAACAATAGCAAGAACGAAAGAATAGACCATGATAGATAGAACGAAAGAATACTAGATAAAACGACTGAAAGAACGATAGATCGATAGATAGAACGAAAGAACAATCGATAGAATGACTGAAAGAACGATAGAACGACTGAAAGAACGATAGACAGAATGATAGAGCGATAGATAGACCAAAAGAACAATAGACAGAACGACTGAAAGAATGATAGATCGATAGATAGAACGACTGAAAGAATGATAGAACGACTGAAAGAACGATAGACAGAATGATAGAGCGATAGATAGAACAAAAGAACAATAGACAGAACGACTGAAAGAATGATAGATCGATAGATAGAACGACTGAAAGAATGATAAATAGAATGATAGATCGATAGATAGAACGACTGAAAGAATGATAGATAGAATGATAGATAGATAGATAGAACGACAGACAGACAGACAGGTAGATAGATATCATGGTGTTTTACTACTGATCACTCACATCAGTGCTGACTTGAAGGGGAGAGGAGTCGGCTGAGCAGAGACTGTGTTAACATCCTGATGTCTGCGAATAAATGCATAGAACTGATTAAATTGCATGGAATATAAGGGTCATCTGAGCTTGTTCTACACGCCGACAGCTAAAGGAAAATTCCTTTATTCACAAACTGTAAACTGATAAACGCAAGCTCTGCGAGACACTTCGTATAAGCGTAGGAGACGCTCTCCAGCTGGCCGCCAGACCGCTGATGCTGCATGGCGTGTGGCGAGTCATTTACATAAGGTAAACACTGACTCATTGGCTAGTAATATATGAAGTTGTGCAGTAATTCCAGAATACTCTGGAAAAAAACTTCAATATTGTTGAGTGGATTATCTTTAAAAAATCTGAATTATACAGTAGGTGTGTGGTTACATTCTACATCCACTTAAAAAAAAAAAAAATGAGGAAAGTCTGGCGTCATGTCATCATTACCAGGTGTAAACAAGTGTCCATGTCTTCTCCACTTCCATTACTATCAGCATCAGGAGAGAGATGATGTCATACACAGTTTCTAGTGTATGAGAGCTCATCGTCCTCTTTGGGGCTTCTTTCCAGACACCTGCTCCCATCTAAATTGTGCTTTCTAATTGGGCGAGGACCTGCTGTGGCTGGCAGGTTCAAGCTGATTGGATTGGAGATTTCTCCTCCTGGCTCCTCAGAGCAGCTGTAATTAGGATCCTCCTTCATTAACTGCCTCTTTCTCCCTGCAGAGGCCCTGAAAACGTAGACAACTTCAGCTGCCCGAGTAATGAGTACTACATCACTCACTGTTCTTTTGTCCATATAAGACTGCATTTGCTCCCATACATGTACTTCTCAATTTAACACTGGTGTGTAACGCATGACCAATACACGAGAACAGTTTGTAGAGATGTCATGACAAAGGCACGCTGAAGTTTAATATTTAGGGTTAAGGGTTTGTTCAATAGTAAGTGACACTTGGCAAGAATCAATAAAAATCTTGGCAACCTACAGGATGCATACAGTGGACGAATTCTTTTGCTAAGCCCTATTACTTTTGCAGATCACTCAACATTACCTAGTTCTGCCAGATGACACCTCAACTTGCTGTTTCTGAAAATAAACACAGCGTTTCAGTAGTACCGTGATGTGATAATATATTACGTGGGACTGCAGTGCACGCAAGAAAGACGATAAATTGCCCTGAATCGCATATGGGTCATTTCCTCTGCGAGACATCGCTTTATGGATTATATAAAAGCTGACAGTTTTAGGCTTACATAATAACTCATCCAACGAGCAGTGTTAGAAATAATTTTGATCTGTTGGTTTGATGCTCTTCACTGATGCAAAGATTTAAATTTAATTCTCCCTTGAAGGAATGTTTTAGACAAGTTTAAGACAAGTTCAGCTCTGTCAACAGCATTTGTGGCATAATATTGATTACCGCAGACAATAATTTTAACTCATCCCTCAAAAAAAATAAAAATAAATAAATAAATAAAACAAAACGACATTGAGGTTAACAGGCGACGCAAAAGCATGAAATACTGATTTAAAAGTATATCTGTAAGACAAAATAGATGTTGGCATAAACCTAACATTATAAGCCTTTACTGGATAAAACCAATCTTTAATGTCATGACATATAGCAGGTAAACCTGATAACTTTTGCATTACATGCACATCTCTAATGTACATAAGCAATAGTACATATGATTAATTATTATGCATTTCTACATCATGGATGAGTATAATCTGAAATAGCATTATGTCTGTCTGTAATAGACCAGTTCCATGTCTGACACTTCAGAAGCAAGCTACAATGTTTGCATTGTCAGCACTATAGTGAATCTGAATTTGTGGTCAGTTTTAGTGCCAGTTAACTTTAGAGACTGGGTTGTCTAGAACAGGGGTTTTCAAACTGTAGGTAGCAAGTCACTTGGCTGCAGCTAAATTTGTGTTTTATTGACACACACACACACACACACACACACACACACACACACACACACACAATTCAGTCTAGGGCTGCACAATATACCACCATTAATTACGAAATTGCAATATTGCTTAGTGCAGTTTTCAAATTGC
Organism: Cirrhinus molitorella; assembly: GCA_033026305.1. Lineage (NCBI taxonomy): Eukaryota > Metazoa > Chordata > Actinopteri > Cypriniformes > Cyprinidae > Cirrhinus > Cirrhinus molitorella. Next base: position 7,867,585 of record CM065118.1, on the reverse strand, counting down.
AAAGGCTGCGCTTTAGAATACTTACTATTGAACAAAAATGTTACGAAAACTGTTTCAGGTATGTTCATTCATTTGTATCTTATGTTTGAACTCAGCACTGTATCTTTCCAAGAGATATAAAGAGTTTGTTGTTTTCGTTCCTTTGTATGCATTTGGCTACATACCAGTAAAGAAATGGTCTGTAAAAAGCATTTCAAATGTATGGCATGAGCACGGCACAAACGCAGATTAACTGTAACACATTTTCACATGCTAGCATAACATAATTTCCTATTATTTGATGCACCTGATGCACTCGTTGCATCACATGAAGTATGGCATCTACGTTAATATTAGTCTGTCTCCTGCTTATTTCCGGGGTCAGATCCAGTCTGTATCCTGATCAGATGGTTACTGGAGTTCCCTGATTGAGTCCATATCCAGATGGTGGATCAGCACATATAGACCACCTCTACAGGTATAAACTGCTTGTATGTTGGTCAGAGGAGAACTGACCCCCTGACTGAGCCTGGTTTCTCTCAAGGTTTTTTGTTTTCTCCATCTGTGTCACAGATGGAGTTTTGGTTCCTTGCCACTGTCGCCTATGGCTTGCTCAGTTGGGGACAATTAATTTGTGATTAATTTGGAATTATTGATTAATTTCCTTCAACTAAAATTATTTATAGTTTCTTTTTCACATTATTGATATATTACCTTCCTATTTGATAATGTAAAGTTGCTTTGACACAATCTGTATTGTAAAAAGCGCTATATAAATAAAGGTGACTTGACTTGACTTGACTATTATTTCATTGCCATATCATGTGCCAAAGTTAAAATATCTTTTTGATTTAACAACTGCAAAAATACATTTGTCTGAAGTAAATTTGTCATCTTGGTTTTTAGTGTTTATTTAAAATGAGACGTCTTTTAAACTATATGTATAATTATTTCACAATTATTTTAGTCTTCAAACTGTTTAAGGAAGTTCTGCTTCGCCTTTTTTGCTTAGCTGAAAAAAAAAAGTGTTTTGTTGTGCTCCGCTCTTCCATACACACATGGAAAGATCATGAATGCATTTTCTGCACTGAATCCTGCAATGAGTTTAACAACATTTGCAGATTACAATTCATAGCCACACCGGAGTGAGTGTGTTGAGTTATTAAGGACATATTTCATAGACCCAATAACGTCTGTAAATGAAAATTCTCATGTAAATATTAATATTGAAATTTTACAGTTGAACTATAAAATAAAAATGGTTATTTTTCCTTAAATACTGAATTTCTGCCATATTAAACTTTAAATTAAGATTTAGTTTACAGTAATGTCAATTGTTTTTTTATCTCAAATATTTTGGTGGATCTTGAAATAGATTATACTCATTTAGGTGGGTCATGGAATAGAAAGGTTTGGGTCCTCGTTGTTTTAAAGGTGTTTATGCTACAAAAATAATAAAACGATGTGCCTGGGGTATCTGTAACACTGATTCCAGGTATTGTGAGAGGATTGGCACTGGAATTTGGAATTTATTTTATTATTTAACATTTATTTTCTGGTTGTCATACTTTCATTAAGTGGCCTTTTTCATCTGCTCAAGCAGTTAATGTCTGTAAATATCGTTACCATTTCTGACTAAAACTGGCTAATTTTAAAGCTAGTGAGTCCATGCTAACGTACAAACCTCAGCTAACTATTCTCATGTCATGTACAGTGTAGGTCAAAAACACATAAACAAGTGTCTACACATCAGTGCCTCTCCATATTAAACTGATTAAATGTAAAATAACTAATCTTAAACTGTCGATCCTGGATGTTGTCATCTGCGATCGTGATGACTGTAACAGAAAAAAATTCTTTCTTCTATGAGAGTGAGAACAAGAGAGCAGCGATGGCACGTCCAGTTGTATGTGAACAAATCAGGATGCTCTCCCTTTCTCTCAGATATTACAAATGCGTGTTATGAAGTGTGTGAGCAATGGACCAGCAGAAACATAAATCTGCATCTATGGCATGAACGACGAAACAAAACCTCGTCAGAGCCGTAAAGCGGCTTTCACACTGAAGGCGGAAAGCGCTGCGCTGGCCGCGGGGTTCAGTGTAGCCCTGAGCGAAGCGACAAAGGTTAAACTATTTTGAACTTTGAGCATGGCTTGCGCCTTTGAAATTAATGTGTTTACACACAGTGTAAGCTTTTAATAAGTTCAAGAATAAAATGATTTACAAAGCGTTTGTTCTGTTTTCTAACAGCTCGGACTTAAATTAAGAGAGAAAACTTAACCTTTTCACAATCACAGGCATATCGTGATGTATCATTATAGGATTGTCTAGCAATATATCGATTATCTTGATAATCATGTTATTGTGATATTATTGTTATTGAGAGCCATGCATCATGATATTATCATATTGTGAGATACCCTGCAATTCCCACCCCTATTACAGATCAGTTGATACTAGGTTTTTATGCATTTACAACCTAAAATTTATGAAGGATTTAGGCTGTCAAACATGTACAACTGTTAGTCAATCATACCGGTGGGTGTTTACTTCCAAGTCTACAATCTGCCATGCTTATTCAGAGAGAAAACAGAACAGAAAAAAGCCTGTTATTTCTAAAGAATTGTTTTTTTTTTGTTTTTTTTTATCTTGATAACATTATCGGTGGACCTTAGAGAAAAGTACAAAATAATAATGACTTTTAATAAGAGCATTAGTGTATAAAATGAGAAACAAGTTGAAGTTATTTTCTCAGATAAACAACATTATGCCACACATGTTGTCAGTAGAGCTTAAATTGTGTAGCACTTGGAACATTCATTAAATTTGTTTTAACTATTAAAAGTAATACTGGCTTTTGGTTCAAATTTGATCTTTATTTAATAAACCAGGAACATGTCAGAGCTTGTCTCATCTTTGAAACAAACAAACAAACAAACAAACACTACACAGGTATCAAACAAGGATAACAGAAAGTAATAATGAGGCTAAACGGAAACACAATTTCACAGTGAGAAAATCTTCCTCCCAATAGCTGGAGGGATCAATGACTTGCTTACACAATGAAAGATTAGCAACCTCCAAAGCAAAACATTGACAAGCAGAATGTTGTTTGAGTACCGGATGCTCTGAACTCACTCAGATGAGCAAAATGACTTCCTCTTTTTTTTTTTTTTTTTCCAGAAGACAGACTGTGCAAATGAACCAAGCAGATATTTAAACTGCTCCGTGATGACTCAGTTGAAAGGGGCAGCACCCAATTAACAGCGATGAGAGAACATTTCTCTATTGAATTTTAATGAAGCTTCATTCCAATAAACATTTTTCCCCCACAGCAGCCTTTCGGCAATAGTGAACCCCGACAGAGGGAACAGCTTTGGTTTCACAGTATCTATTTTTCCCTTTCTCATTCAGCACAGGTAGTAATTAATGACATTTAAATGTGATTCCTATGTCTCGCTCTGTGCATTTGTGAGGAAAAGTTGAAAAGCTCTTTGTTAGGCTGAATGTAGCTTTGTTCGTGACGTAAAAAGATACTAGAGTGGATGACGATGATCTGCTTTCATTTGTCTTGGGTTAGTCAAAGTAGACAGAACATATAATTTGACAAACAAAAACGAGGATGAGGGACAAAATTGCGGTTTTGTGGTATGGTCCTTGGTCCCTAAAGTACCATTTCACTGACAGTGATCGATGGAGAGAATCAAGATTTAAAAGTTCATGCCTCTTATGCTATACAGTAGGCAGACTGTCCAACTCGCCATAGCTGTGAAAATCTGAAAATAAATTAAATGCACTGATAGTAAAAACAAGGCATCATCGTATTTTGAAAAGGCATACATTCACTTGTCCATAAATCAAACTTACGATAAAAAATCCCTGGTTTTCCATGCAGTATTTTAACTATATACACTACCAGTCAAAAGCTTCTGAAAAGTAAGTCATTTTTAAGGGTTTTTTTTTTTTTGTTTTTTTTTTTTTAAAGAAGTCTCTTCCGCTCACCATGCCTGCATTTATTTGATCAAAAGTACAGCAAAAACAGTACTTTTTTTTTTTTAAATAACTGTTTTCTATATGAATACAATTTGAAATGTATTTTTTTCCTGTGATATCAAAGCTGAATTTTTAGCATCACTCCTGCAGTCAAAAGATCCTTCAGAAATCATTATAATATTCCAATTTGCTGCTCAAAAAAAACATTATTATTATTATTATTATTATTATTATTATTATTATTATTACTACTTATGTTGAAAACTATTTTTTTTTTCAGGATTCTTTAATGAATAGAAAGTTCAGAAGAACAGCATTTATCTGATATAGAAATCTTTATAAATTAGAAATGTCTTTATCATCACATTTGATCAATTTAAAGCATCATTGCTAAATGAAAGTATACATTTCTATAACTTCATTCAAAAACAAAAGAAAGAAAGAAAGAAATACTGACATCAAGCTTTTGAATTGTTTAGTGTATAAATGTTACAAAAGCTTTTTATTTTAGATAAATGCTGATCTTTGGATGTTTATATTTGTCAAAAAAATCCTGGAGAAAAAAAAAAAAAAATACTCAACCCTTCTAAATATTGATGATAAATAATGATTAATAATAATAATAATAATAATAATAATAATAATAATAATAATAATAATAATAATGTTTCTTGAACAGCAAATCAGCATATTAGATTGATTTCTAAAGGACCATGTAACACTGAAGACTGGATTACTGCTAAAAATATTAACAGAAACAGTTATTTTAAAATAGCAAAAACATTTCGGAATGCTACCGTTTTTGCTGTACTTTGGATCAAATAAATGCAGGCTTGGTAAGAAGAGACCTCTTCAAAAAAAAACATTAAAAATTTTACTCTTCAAAAACTTTTGACTGGTAGTCTAGCTGTTATGTTCACCAAAAAATGTCAAGTGTTATCAATTACTTGCAAAGGGGCAGAACATTTCTGGTAAATTTCAAGAAAAGTTTCCAAAAAATGCTGTAAAGTTTCTGGAAATTGACTGTATAATTTCTGCCTTTGCAACCATAACCCCCTATTCACCCCAAAGTTTCAGTTCACATTGACTTTCATATTATAAACAAAAAATACAATAGAAATCAATGTAATTCAAGTGTTTAGTTACCAACATTCTTCAAAGTATCTTCTTTTGTGTTACACACAAGAAACAACGTCATACAGGTTTGAATGACGTGAAGGTGATCATTTTTGTTTTCAGATGAGGTTTCACAGACGTTGGGTTATTTGTAGGGCTGCCCTGGAGTAAAGATTTTTCTGGTCGACTAGTAGTCATTAATTTTAAGTGACTGACCAAAAAATGACAGAGTATTTTAAAGGCAAGTGACTGCACCGGCGCCTCCAGCCGCCATACAATAAGCGCACTACTATTCAGCTTCCACACTTCAATAGCACACCTTTTTTTTAGGTTAACATTAGATTGCTACTACTTACATATGTCAGATGATAAGCCACATTTGAGGTTGATGAATGATCAAACGTTTGAATGTCCTGCCCAATGTACTGTAATACCACACAGACCTGCAGTTAACGGTCTGTCCGTTGCAGACTGTGTGACTTTGACACTTCCTGTGGATTTAAAATTATTTTTTCTGCAACTAAGCGACAATAAAATAGTGTTTGAGCGAGCCTCTTCTCATCAGCTAGAAATTTGTGAATACATCCATTTCTCACTTATATACCCAGGAACAAGTCTTGTTTTTGTATCAAAGTAAACACAGTGCCTACTCATGACTTTTGACATGAAGTCATGTTATCCTACACAGCAAGAAAGTGCTGTAGGTTTCAATAAACTTGCGAGCCACTCAAGGCCCTACTGGAGTCTGAGGCTGTTTAGGTGCTGTGCAACAAGGTCATCCTACCGTCACAGCACTTGATGCAAACGCCTGACTACATCTCTTTGTTCGCTGGCAGCCGATTCATTTTCCAACATTCCAAATCCAGCCGGCTGCTTTATTTTTCCTGGCAGCCTTTGCTCCTGTAATGTCCCTCAGTCGGAGGGAAAGCACAATGCTCTATGGGAGAGATGGAGAGAGAAGACTACAGATAAAATGAAGAAAAAGGAGAGAAGAGTGAGTTAGTGCCTTTAATTTGTTTCCGTGGAATCTAATACTGGTGGAGCTCTGCTAGTCTCATCACTGTATACTGCAGCTGATCACTTGCAGGCCAAATCAAAACCAGGTGCCCTCATCATAGCGTTCAACATCACCTCTTCAAGCCTGGAGCAGAGCAGCAGAGGGTGTTTACAAAAGTGCCGCTCTTTTCTCTGGCCCTCTCCTCCCATCCTTCAACTTTTCCCCCTCCTTTTTCCTCTTCAAACTCAACGTCCTGGATATTTGCTCACGGAAGTAAAGCGAATAGAAATAGTATTTCTTGGCAAAAAGCAGACTTTAACATGGCATGTCTACCAGTGCGCTTAAATCAAAACCAGATGACATGCACATATATAAAATAAGGGAGAGCTGATTAAGTACAGGTTGGAGCCATGTAGGTGGATATTTTCTGTTTGAATTAAGGCTAGTGTACTCTGATAGGTTTAAAAAAAATAAATAAATAAATGAATACAACTAGTGTCTTAAACTTGCACCAATATCCTTGCACTAAACGCATGCCATGTTTATAACCACCATGTTGCTGTATCATTGCTTGAGGAGATTGTTTAAACACTTTCTTTAGTACACTAATGCTTACTGTTAAATATAGAATATTTAACAATTCTCCTCACCTCTTCCCTTGAACTACAGGAAACAGCTTCAAATTTGGCCCAAGTTGACATGTTTCAAAGAAGACTCTTACTTTTCAGAGCAGAGCTCATAAAATGTCTCCTACTCAAATTTATTTAGAAGTTTCAGGTCCTACTCAGAGAGCAACAGAAGTGAACATAAACTCAAATGGACTGTAGTTTTCCTTCCTAATGCACATTCCTGGTCTTAATGAGCATGATTCATTAGTGCATGATAATCCAAAGAAAACAAAGATATTACTGATAAAAATCAAATCATGTTCTACATTTTTCTTGTTATTGAGCATTTTATTCACCATGGAAACAAAACAGTTTACCGTTACTCACGTTGACCTTAAAAACATGAAACTGCATTAACAACGCATTTAACTTCAGGAGAAAATAAATGAAAGGCAGGATTCTGACTGAATCAAACATATTAGGCTATAATATTATTGATTAACATTATCCAAAATCATTCAGAAGCAGATAAAAAATTGAGAAAAAACATTTTAGAACAACAGTAGCACTGATGTAAAGGGAAAAAATGTAAATCACGTAAGGTCAATTATGTCATGAATTATTTTTAATTTCACACGGCATCTGAAAAAAAGAAGTCTGAAAACAAGTGAAGGGAGAACATAACATCTCTGGTTATTTAAATAAATAAGATTTCACAAATCTGATTGGAAACCGGAAAGTGCAGAACCGCTTAAACTCTGTGAAGGTGGTGGGTTTCCTTCTATGAACTACTTGCTTAGGTCCTTCCACAGCATTTTAATTGGATCAAGGTCTGGACTTCCCAAAACATTAACTTTGTTCTTCTTTAAACATCCTTTGGTAGAATGACTTGTGTGCTTGGGGTTGTTGTCTTGCTGCATGACCCACATTCTTCTGAGACTCTGTTCTTAAACTGATGTCCTGATGTTTTCCTTTAAAATTTGCTGGTGTAATTCAGAATTCATTGTTCCATCAATGATGGCCAAGATGCAGCAAAACAGGCCCAAGCCATGAGACTACCACCACCATGCTTCACAGAAGGGATAAGGTTCTCAAGCTGAAATGCAGTGTGTTCTTTTCTCCGAACACAACAGCTTCTCATTTAAACCAATAAGTTCTATATTGGTTTCATCCATCCATTAAACCTTTCTCCAATAGTCCTCTGGCTTGTCCACATGATCCTTAACAATTTTCTTTTTGGAGAACAGTGGCTTTCTTCTTGTAACTCTGCCATGCACACCATAGTTGCTCAGTGTTTTCCTGATGGTGGGCTCATGAACATTAACATAAGCCAATGTGAGAAATGCCTTTAGCTGCTTAGAAGTTACCCTGGTATTATTACACGTTCTGCTTTGGAGTGATCTTCATTGGTTTACCAATTCTCAGGAAGGTAACCGTGATCTTGAATTTCCTCCATTTGTACACAAGCTGTCTGACCGTGGATTTGTGAGATGGTTTTGTAACCTTTTCTAGCCTGATGAGCAACATCAACTCTTTTCCAAGGTCCTCAGTACTCTCCTTTGTTCGTGACATGATTTACTTCCACAAACATGATCAAACTTTGATAGATCCTGACATGTAATAGTCATTGCACTGACTGAAAACATATCTGCACAGATGGACTCTTAATTTCACCTTTAAATTAACTGCTAATCCAAGAGATTCACATACTTTTGCAACGCACAGATATGTAACACTGGATCATTTTTCGGAATAAAAAAAATGACAAAGAAAATATTTTTCTCTCACTTGTTTGATTGGGTTCTTTTTGTCTACTTTCAGGGCTTCTGAAATCTGATAATGTTTTGGGTCATATTTATGCAGAAATAAAGAAAATTGTAAAGGGTTGACAAACTTTCAAGCAGCACTGTATGGAAAGTTACTCGTCAATTGTAAACAGCCTACTAATGAAGTATATTACTAGTAGTCAAAATTGTTTATGTGGTTGCAGAATGTCATTGTCATTCCTACTGAACTGTACAGAATAAGACTAAGCTCTCAGTAGAGAAGCTGAATGGTCAAGACGGCCAGAAATATAATAAACAGTGCATTTAAAATTACATGGGATACAGATTTACTTTATAGTTGTAATTGAATATTGGTCTATATTATGTTGCTGCCAGAGCACCATCAGAAAGTTGTCAGACTAATGCCAGTCCCATAAAACCACACAGTCTGTTTCCAGTCCAATATTTCATTTTTTTTATGTTGAAAGACAAGCCATTAAAAGCTCATCAAAAGTTATGCCCAAGTTATTCAATAGATTCAACTTGAACAGACTGATTGCATGCAGTTCTCTTTATGTTGGTGTATTTCTCATCAGACTCCAGACAGATGCCACTGCCTTGTCATGCATTTAAATTCATCTCTGTGAGCTTTTCTGTGCCTGCACTTTTGAAGGAAATAGTCAAGGATGTACTTGAACATTAACAAGCAGTTTGGCTTGGCAAAACAGTATACCCCTGTTTGTAAACAAGTCTTTATCTGCACATTCTATGTTCCTTGTGAGTTGATCTGACTGTGAAACGTCTCTCGCGCCTGGGTGCACCAGCTCAAACGCAGCAGAACAGTTCTGGATAGCTTGCTGGATAAGATGCAATTTACATCGTCAAGAGTCTGACAGTAATAATCTGGTCTGTCTGAAAAGTGATGTTCACGCACAGGTGTTCGACTCGATCCCAGCAGTGAGGGTGTCCAAAAAACAGGCCTTGCTAAGTGAGCCCAGATATGGAGAGGAATTCACCAGAGAGAGGAATTTTAAGAAAGCAAGGGAAATGCAAATAATTTCCAGCGAGACAACGAGAGACAGTGGGGCGCCGGATGTACGCGCCTCCCCCGTAATTTCCCACTCTCTGGGTCTGATTCATCTCCTGTCAGCGCAGTCCACTACCTAAACGCAGTCAAAACACTGTTATTGCCGAACACAAACACATTGATTTCAGACATAACGTTTGCACTCTATTCGTCTAAAACATCCACATTCTCACTCTGTGATCAATACATAGAACAACAGCTCATAGATTAATATAAAAAAACAAATTACAATTCACACAGATGCTAGGGCTGCACGACTTTGGGGAGGGGGGTTGATTAATTGTGATTTGTCTGATAAAAATGTAAATGCAATTTAAAAACTGTAAATACAGCAGTGGTCAAAATTATGAGAACACTAGTATTTTCACCAGCTAAAAATGTTTTTTAGTCAGTTATTTCTATCTTTTGCGATAGTGTGACAGTAGGAAATATGTAAAAAAAATATATATTTTTTTTATACATCATTTACCTTACTTACAAAATGTACCATAATAAGAAATGTAAAACTATACTACTAATATTTATGGCTTTCCTAATTCCTTCATTTGAATGCAACTCAAAAAGACTGACTCGTACAAACTTATATAAATAAATAAATATATTCCCACCCCTAAACATTTCTAAACAGGTTGCAATCTTGACATCGTTCTAAACCTGTATGACTTTCTTCTTCTTTTCTTCTATGTGTTTTTTCCATTTAATAAAAGACAGAGGGGTTCAATGTTGGCCAACACCCTTCAAAACATCTTTCGTGCTTCAGAAAAAAGAAAGTCTCAATTGAATCAATGGAAATCAATTGAAAGAGTCATAGTATTCTTGGCAATGATTCAGTTCCCTACAGGGATCATAAACATTGAGCTGATCCAAAGTATGTTTTCCCTGTCCGATTCGTGACTGTCCAATTGAAAAAACAACCCCAAGCAAATTAACCTCGTTTCAACTTATTCAGCACTTGTTCACTTTTTATTTGTTATCGCTTGCTAAAAATCTACAGTAACTCTTGCCAAAGCCGTGTTAAGAATTCACATTCATCCTCGGGCTACAATTGAGCACAGTCTAGACTGCATTAAGGAGTCTGTGCGGGTGAGAGACAATTAAACAGTTCTTGGCTTCAGTTCACTGAAATGCAGACCCTTTTGTGTGAAGCTGAGGTGTTTGTCATCTAGACCGGCTTGTATACGTAGATTCATATTCCTGACTTCGAGGTGGTGTCAGGGTGAACTGCAACATGCTTGCCGAGCTTCCACAGTGTGCTTTTGTTTCTGCTTATCTTTTGTTCATGCTTTCAACAATAGAGAGAGAGAGAGAAATGGGGAGAGGGAGGGAGAGAAAAAGAAGAGAGACACTGCAGGGAATTGTTGGCTGACAGGAATAGACACAGCCAGACACCCGTCATGCAATCTAGCTGTGCACAATCACAAACATACGATGAGCATGTTACAGTCAACGGGAAATCAAAATCAAGGCTGTTTACTTCTAACATTCCTGGTCTTATTGTGCATGAATTATTGGTGTACATAATTACAAACTGAACTGTTTATCATCAAAATCTTATATCGAAATGCCATAACTTGATCCGCCTCTGAAATTGGCTGTGAATCCCCAACCTCTCACCTACAAACGTCTACACTCATTCTGGTCTGTTACACCCATTTTACACGATCCAGACAATTCTTGGCGGATAAAATCATCACATGAACTCATGCATACTCAACTGATTTATTTGTCAAGCATTCGAAAGTGACCACAACGCACATCCCTAATAGACATTCCAGATACTCAAGGATGACTCTGTGGACCGTTATTACCCATCCTGGTCTGTTCCCAAGACCACTGAACCAGATTTCTGGCTGTTTGCACAGTTATTCTTGTGTGTCACCTTTTGACTCCTGACCTACATGTAAAATCGTATGTTACACATTTAGAGTCTCAAACAGGTGCATGCTTTTTCGTCACAATGATATATTAGTGTTGTTTACAGAGCCCCAAAGGAAAATTCAGTGCAAAACAGCTGTAAAGAGTGCAAAATACACAATTACACATGCAGGTATTGCGGTATATCACACTACTGTAACATATACAGCAATGAAATGAAACTTTACAATAACTTGATTGAGGTCTGTTGCATTATATTGAACTACATTGAAATGTATTATTATATTTTTTTTAATAAAATTCATTTGAAACATTTTCAAAGCAAAAATAAAGAGTGTTAAAACAAATATAAGTTAGAAACGATGACGATCTAACCGCATGTTTTTAATTTCCTTTACTGTAGGGCAACTTTGGCCATCTCTAATATAAAAGAAACATATTTATACAAGCCAGTCATCTACTATGTATTGGTCTATATTACTGCAACACCATTACGTATCTTACTGCACATTTCTCGGCAGTTTCAAAGTGAAACCTCCAGAGAGTGGCACTAAAACTCGTGTTCAATATGTGACTGTGTCACGTTTTTATGACGTTAGTACAGGTACATATTGCTGCGTTTTTGTTACGCTGCTTGAGGTACATATTGCAGCTTCAAAATTCAATAATCCAGGTAGTGTCGCTAAAGGATAATGCACCTTTGTGTTGGAAATATCTCCTACACCAAACCCAACTCTAAACCTAACCAACAGTGTTAACAAATGCAAAAGTGATATAAAAATGCATTTGTTGATGGAGCCGTGCTATTTTAACTGCCTTATGCGGATTGGAGCGGTTTTGTTGAATTGTAGTTTCACGGAAAAATTGTTATGAAGCCAATATATATATATAAATATAAATATAATATTCTGCAAGTAATTGTGCGAGAAATCCAAACTCTGTACCTGTAAATCATACTTTGTGTGACAAGGAATAAAAGTCTGAGTTACTGCCTCTAGTGTTCATTTCAACTGGAAACTGCAATGATTCTTACATATACAGGGGTTGGACAGTGAAACTGAAACACTTGGTTTTAGACCACAATTAGTACGGTGTTGGGCCTCCTTTTGTGGCCAACACAGCATCATTTCGTTTTGGGATTGACAAATACATGTCATGCACAGTACCAGAGGGATTTTGAGCCATTCCTTTTATAGAACAGTGACCAGGTCACTGTGTGATTCTGGTGTAGGAAAACGTTTGCTGACTCGCTCCTCCAAAACATCCCAAAGTGCCTCAATAATATTCAGATCTGGTGACTGTGCAGGCCATGGGAGATGTTCAACTTTACTTTCATGTTCATCAAACCTCTCTGTCACCAGTCTTGCTGTGTGAATTAGTGCATTATCATCCTTATACATGGCACCACCTTAATGTCTGAACCATTGGGTGCACGTAGTCAACCTTCACACTTTGCTCTTACTGGTGGAATGTGCAAAAAGTGAAGACTGGCCACCAGGCTGCGCAAATATAGCCATGAAACCTCCAACACTATATTGACCAGTGTTTCAGTTTCATTGTCCAACCCCTGTAGGTACGTTGTTTAGGCTCCAAGGAGCCTATGTTGCATTTATAATACATGTTGTACTTAGAAAGACTTTATTTTCTATTACTCTGGTAAATCCGTCGCAAATGTTCATGGGCTATTGTTGGACACAGAACATCTATTTCAGGCAGATCAGCATCTGTCTATAGAAAATAAAGCAGTTGTCTTTAATTTGAAACGTTTTATTTAATTTTCACATTGCTATACATTTTTAGAAGTCAAAACCAAAGAGGATTATGCGAGGGAGTAAATTGTTTTCCATGTGTTGCGTTACGAAGAACTGAATTGATTTTACCTTAATTAAACGTCTTTGACTAATACTGGCAGAAATGTTTTGTTTGCACAGCTCATCAAGGTGTACACAATGAAAGCCACTGCGGTGTGATGTTGTCATTACAGTAAGTACAGACACTCAAGGACAGGCAACATCTCAAAAACCATTGGGAGCATTAAAAGATTTTCTTCATGATTGCATGCTACCACAAACTTAAGTCATATTCTAGAAATTCTTTAATTTAAATCTACTTTAATCTACTTGGACACGTGGCCTGTGGGTTAGCACATGTTCAGCTGTAAGTCTGAATCATTTCAGTTTTTCCATTACCCTTCATATAAACAACTCAAGCAATGAACCAATTGTGTTTTTTCAAATCGCTTCTTACTATATAAACAAACAAAATCGAACTTAAATTAAACTTCTTTTTAGTCTTTACAGAACATCACTTTTTAACTTGGCATACTGCATGCTCGCCAATGCAACCCCATCCTACAGGATCTTCATGAATCTGCAGTCGGCCTCATTACAGCACAGACTTGGCAAGGTGTGAGGAACCTTCATCAATAATGCTCTTTGATCTCTGGCCGGGCCGCGCCGGCCGTGACGCTCCCTCACGGACAGCTAGACTAACAGTAGAGCAGGTCTGCTGAACTCCATCAGCAGTCTTAAATGGGCCAGAAAATACTTCAAGTCCCAAACCGGCTAGCCTGCTAACACTTGTGTTAATGCGACATTATTACGGCACGATCACAGAACGCTTCCTCAGCATCTACTGCAGTGTTTCAGCATGCATCAGGATTCTGAAACTTTTTCTGGAAATACAGAAGAGCTTGCTATTTTAGGAACAAGATTTGGTTCCCCTGCAGCATAATGAACAACAATCATTCATAACATGCTGGTTTAACAGTTACGCAACCTTTCTTCATGAATCAGACCTGCACCACGTAGGCTGAAGATTTGTGACAAATAACTACCCAAAATCGTGTGGGCACATACAGCAATGAGAAAGATGTAATATTTTCAGGGGGCAATAATACAGAAGTGATATTATATTTAAACATTTTACAATTTTATTTGGCTCTCACGTGAGTTGAATGTCTTTGAGTGGACATGTAAGTAAGTGGGTGCTGTAAGAGGAAATGCATTAAGAACAAGAAGCCTAACAAAAGACTAGAGAAGATGCACAATTTCTGATACCTTGAGGCTGCCCCCTAGTGGCACATTATTACAATATTAAAAAACACTTGTTTTTGTGATTCAATACATTATTGTAAATAAGACTCTTCTGAAAATGTCCTTAATATGAATGAGGGCATAAGGCCAGTTCAAAGAACCATCACTGTGCTGCCACTAAAAATCAAAATCATGACAATTGTTCATAATCATATTTGTGACAGTCTTGAAATCCTTAGTAACAATGAAACTACAACCCAGTCAGTAGTGTTTGGCACTGTATGCCATTAATTTAAAAAATGTAAATGTTTATAGAGTTAGAATTATAGTTACAGAATCTTTTTTTATTATTGTAAAGAAAAAAATAATTACATTTAGATCAGGGCTGATTTGCCACTGAAAATCCTACATTGATTAATCTTGTATGTCTATTTTTCTAACTTTTGCAAACATTTAGTTTTCTGTGATGTACTTTACATTATCTTGGTCACAATTCAGTGATTCGCAACATCAATCTTCCAGCAGATGAGGTTGTGGAAAACTGAAAGAAAAAAAAAAGAAAGACTGAATAATCATGAAAGTATCAGTACAGCAAACTACAAATTAGTCTCAGATGTTTTGTTTTATACACCATTAGTTTCCAGTGTTTATGAAGTTTTATTATAGCTGCATAATTCCCAGCTTTTCACATTTGTAAAGATAAAAAAATAAATAAATACACAACCAGCCAGACGTTTTTGGACAGTAAGATTTTTAATGTTTTAAAAGAAGCCTCTTCTGCTCACCAAGCCTGCAACTATTTGATCCAAAATACAGCAAAAGCAATATTACTGTGAAATATTTGTACTATTTAAAACAACTGCTTTTTATTTGAATATATTTTCAAATGTAATTTATTCCTGTTATCAAAGCTACATTTTTGCATCATTATTCCAGTCTTCAGTCTCACATGATCCTTCAGAAATGATTCTACTATGCCAATTTGCTGTTCAATTAACATTATTATTATTGTTATTATTTCAGAATTGTTTGATAAATAGAAAGATCTGAAAGATCAGCATTTATCTGAAATAAAAAAAAGCTTTTTTAGAAAGAAATCATAGAAATTAATACTTTTATTTAGCAAGGATGCTTTAAATTGAACAAAAGTGATGATAAAGACATTTACAATGCTACAAAAGATTTCTATTTTAGATAATTGCTGTTCTTCTGACAGTTCTTTTAATCAAAGAAACCTGAAAAAAACATTCTACTCCACTGTGTTCAAAATAATAATGATAAATGTTTTTTGAGCAGCACATCAGAATAGACCATGTGCCTGGTTGAAATCACATAAATAATTAACATTTTTAAATATATTCAAATAGAAAATTATTTTAATAGTAAAAATATTAGAAAATTGTACTTTGCTGTACTTTGAATCAAATAAATGCAGGCTTGCGAGCAGTAGAGACTTAAAACTATACTAAAACATTAAATTAAAATACATGTTTTAAAGAAAACTTAATATAATTAGAATGAGAATTACAAATAGCTCTACAAATTAAAAAAAAAAAAAAAAAAAAAAAATCAGTACTACTGGTCTGACTGAACCAGTATTATTGAATCCTGGAGGTGATGAAATTGTACTGTTGCTTACTTTGATGCAATCTGAAATGTATAACATGAATATTGTTGAAAATAAATCCCACTAATGGCACTTAAATTCAATCTTCTGCTGTTTTATTGTTGGTTTGATGAAGATGGCAATCTCACATTCCACCAGAGCCCACATTCCTCCGGTTTTGTCTCCCTTCTAGATTAGACAGCTGCGTTTAGTTTCCCAAGCAAACTAAGACAACATTTACACACGATAGTAAGGTGACATTACAAAATAGCAAAAGCCCAGAAGTAAAAGCCTAAAGCAAACAATACATCCGCAGTGTTAAAATTCAGTGAGGCGGCTAGACTAAAGGGAAAATAAATGCCTTTTAAGGAGGTGGCTGATGTTTTGAGGTCTAATCTGAGGTCCTGGTCATTATGGGAAAGAATAACAGATTGCCATGTGTGTCATTATACAGATGTGGAGCACATAGGCTCATATTGTGCATCTGGGGGTTAAGTGCTCACAGGAAGAAAACCTGAGGCTGTGATACAGAGGCCGCTTGTTTTGACGAGGTCTTTAGGTCTGACAGTCCTACTAGATGGATTCTGGGCATGGGTGGGGCAGTTTTAAAGGGGCAGAGGAACAGGGGTCAAAAGGAAGTCTATGGTTTTAGGTCCCCAGTGGCTTGCAAATCACAGAGACACAATCCAGAGGCTGCTGCAAACCAGCAATGAGGCTGTTATTATGCACCAGGGGAGATGAGGTGAAGGAGGCTGGGAAAAAAAACATGCAGATGTTGAGGCCAGGCCACTGGAACACCTCCATTCATGAAAACAAGAAAATAATGATGTTTTTGTCTTATCCCACTTTCATTGCTGAACTACATAAAACTTCTATTTTGTGCATGATATTTACAGGTGGTCCTATCCTAGCCTAAAGCAAAATTAGCTTTGAAGTGTGAGGCACTTACAGTGGAAGCAATATTTGGGAGGATTTAAAAAAGCAGAAATAAGTTATTTCTATTAAGGTACGAGTTATCTTTTAAAAGAATCTATGCATTAGAAGAAACACTACTTTGTTCAAGTTATCTTCACCAAGTGTTTCTGTACACCTTCTACCGTTTTAGGTTAGGCATCACCGTGCCCAGGTTTTTCCATTTATATTGGGTTGACTACATAATTCCAGATTAGTGCTAAATCCCCTTACTTTTACTTCGATTTGTGAAGCATGCAAAAGAGCCTTGGCAGCTAGGAAAATAAGACCCTATTTCAGAGTCACAAAAACACTGAAGGCACAATCCGTTTCCTTCACATCACATTCTAGGTGAACATCTGTAAGAAATTGATAAAATTCATTTTGCGGGTTAGGTGACCAATGCGATTAGCAAACATAAATCAGCTGTTTGCTGCAGTATCAAGGTCCCTTGAAAAGAATAAACCATCTGCTATAGATACAGAACTGACTTGAGGCCTGTTCCGTTTACAAAGAGGAATCAGGTTTCTCATGCAAACATACCCATCAAGCTTAACGTGCAGACGTGTGCTCGCACTTCTGTCTTATGCCCAGACATACAAAAAAAAAAAAAAAAAAGACATTTGTGCACAGATGCTTGCACCTCGATTGAGAAAAAAATCTGCACATTTGATGCAAAGCAGACTTTAAGACAAAGAATAGTTTCAAAGATAAAATATAAGATAGCAAAAACATTTCATTTAGTACAATAACCATAATAAATGAAACTTGACAATCTAAAGCTCCTGATCACAGAGGGAGAATATTAAGACCATAGCTGTGCCATCTTTTTCATTTAAGGGTTGTCATTTCTTCCACAAATCATTCGTTCCTGCTTTGTCCTTATCCTAAAATGAACCTAGATCTGGATTTTCCCTTAATTTTTTGGCCTGTCTAACCATGTACTCCTCTTACAGCTTAAGTACAACCTTTAACAAATGGTCACTAAAATTCACCCTAAAAACATTCAGTGCCAGGCAAACAGAAATCTCAAAGATTGAAAAAAATAAATTAAAAATATAAGACAATACACCATTCTGATTCACAAATAAATTACCTCTTATAAAGCCAGCTCTTTGTAGTTCATCAGTATAGCATTTACTGCATTAGTATGAGAGAAAACAAAATTTTGTGAATGAAATTGAGAAATTTAGCCACAGAAGTGCTTCAAACCACAAGAGGGTGCTGTGGCACACTTTAAGAAAAACGTCTCTAACTTGTGACTTCTGTCGCCTTCAAGTGCACCTGGAAAACTTGTACCACTGAGTCTGGCATTGTCACATGAAAACAACACAGATGTCATATTGTGAACAATAAACTCAAAACACTATGAAATTATGAAACGTAGTAATTTTAATCATTCATTGCTTTAGCATAACTGTCATTTATCAGTTGTACCTTTATTAATAAATTAATGAAACACATTCATTAATAAATTAATGAAATATCATTATAATTTGCTCAACTTTTTTTTTCGCTCACTGATCTCTATAGGTTATAGATATGTCTATATTCAAATCAACATGCCCCTCCAACATTCAGAGTTTTGAACTGGTAAACATGACTTGGTGTTGATATTTATGACTCCACTTGAAGGGCACATTATATATTACCTTAGGGTTGTCTTGTCTACAACCTTTCTTTCTGTGCATGTGTCTTTTTTAGTACTTTTTAAATGTCCACGTTCTTTCACTCTCTGAAATACAGTCTTCTTATCAGCTCCACATTTTTGCCAGTGCAGCATGTTTGTGAGACTTACAGCTGACTTCCCTCCTAGGTAGCCCGTATAATTTTTCTCTCAGCATGCCATATTTTCTCTTCAATGTAAGCGGTTAAAAGTTCAGGTATAAAAGTAAGTGTTAAGTGCATAGAAAAGTTCTTAGCTTAGTGAGCTTATTAAAAACAACAGGGGTCAATCACACTGTTCCTTAAAAGCCCAAGTGACACAAAAACTATATTTAAGGATTCTATAATACACTCATTTTAAATAAAATGTTATTATTCCTTACCTATCGCTAAGCCCCGCCCGCCTTAGTTACTGTTGCTGCCTTGGACAAACAAACAGAGTTTCCCCACTGTATTACAATGACAGCTGTCAGGGTCAAATCCTTGTCTGAAGATGTTTTTGATAAATTCTGAACACAGAAGGACCACCTTTCGTCAAGGAGCATTCAAGTAGAGCTTTAATATGCCATGGAGAGACATAAATGATTTTAAAATAATTATGGTGTATAACATGATTAATTTGAAATCAAGGGTTTACAGATCGCAATGCAAACGGAAGAAATCTCATGTCATGGTCGTCACGATCGCAGATAACAACATCCAGGAACAACACTGTTCATGTACCGCAGTGTAAAATTAATTCTTTTACATTTAATCAGTTTAATATGGAAAGGCACTGAAATGTAGACCTTCATTTATGTGTTTTTGACCTACACTGTACATGACGTTAGAACAGTTAACTGAGGTTTGTATGTTAGCATGGACTCACTAACTTTAACGTTAGCTAGTTTTAGCCAGAGATATTAACAATATTTACAGACATTACCTGCTTGAGCAGATGAAAAGGCCACTTAATGAGAGTATGACAACCAGAAAATAAACGATAATCAAATAAATTCCAAATTCCATTGCCAATCCTCTCAGGATACCTGGAATCAGTGTTACAGATACCTCGGGCATATTGTTTTATTATTTGTGTAGCATAAACAGCATTAAAACAACGAGAGCTTCGGATCCATCAATGTTTCTCTGTGGCGCTGTAACCCACAGATGTCCGAGTTGATGCACCTGATACTCAACTGCCATTGGCTCATCTGCATTCTATGGGCAGGGCTTAGTGATAAGTCAATTATTAGATGAAACCTTTAACTTAAAAACCTGAAGTACTAAAAGTACTTTATAAAACTAAAATAAAAATGTTGCAAAATATAAATATTATAAAAGGATGTCATGAAAGCACATACCAAGACTATTACAACATATTGATATTGAAATGAAAGCTTGTATTTTTAGATTTTCAGTTCATTCAAAATATGAATTAATTTTACAGTATAGTATATAAATAATACTAAAACAGAGTCACAAAGAGAGAAATTTACATTTGGCCACATTTGCCAGAAAGTTCATTATACCAAACAACTCAACATTAATCAGCTCAAAAAAATAATAAAAAAACACTATGATATGATAGTTTATTTTGTCCTTACTGCAAAACAACAAAACAGTAGGATTATGTAGTACATGGACTTAATAGGGTCACTCCGCCTACTTAGCAAAAAAAAAAAAAAAAAAAAAAGGCAGAGAAACGAAACTTGTCTAAGCGGTGAATAAGGTTGCAGAGCTGATCTCAGTTGGCTCCGGTATACTCAAAAATGAGACAAGTTCACAGGAAGTTCACGTCTGCTTTCCTTTCATATGACAACCCTTTCATGTCTGTCTCCCAGCCGCCCACAGCCTCACAGCAGCAAAAAGGATCTAATCTGCACTTCATACTGAATGTGTACATCAAACCAGCTCAATATTTAATGCTGCAGTTTTTCTAGTCTCCATAAAATGATACACGCTCATATTCTCTTTGAATTATGAAAAACTACAAAAATTGCATAATTAGCTAGAAAAGAAACAATTTCTATGTACTGTTTTGATTAGCATTCAAAATGCAATGGAAGTAAAACATTATAGATATCAAATTTAGCAGATTTTAGGTTTCTAATTATTGCCATTTACTGCATTCTCATATATGGTCTTTGCAGGCATACAGGGAGATTTTTCTTTATATTATCCCTCATAGATTTTACTGTTGTTGATAAAAGTGCTTCTTTAAAAGGCCATGTTCTGTGCAAAGTAAATGCATGTCCTTCCTCACTGCACAGCAATGACGTACTTATGTGCATATGCACATTAGTAACTATTTATTGGCAACAATCTGACAATATTATACATGTCCACTAGGTGTCAGAAGTGCTCTATGAACGGTTTGATTCGTTCAGCAATAGCTTTACATAAGAGCACTTAATTTCACATCATGACTGGCAAAAAGTTCCTTTTCTATACACCACAAGTTAAATGATTAATAGATTTTTTTTCTTTTCAATCCACTCAGCATCTGACCGCTGGAGATGCACGCCATGAGTACTATTAAAATATTTACACAATAAAGGGAAAGTGAAAGACTTCCACCCAAACTGCAGAACAAGATGAGAAGATAGAGCCAATAATAATTTATTAGAAATAGTTTAATTCGTAGCTATTAATATTCATTATCTCATACATAATGGACTAGTACCAAACCAAGAAGTGATTTGAGAACTCTCATGCTATCGAACATTGTTCATCTGACTGGATCTTGTGCACTATGCCTACCACTTCTGCCATATAATGATATTTAATGCGTTAGAGTTCAATGTGTTACAGTTCCTTTTGATTGCAATTATGAAACATTATAGTCTGAACAAGCTAGAAATGGTGCAAATACCTGAAATAGAAAAGATGAAATACTAAAATGACTAAAACAAGATTTAAAAAAAAAAACACTAAATCTACATAGAAATATTAAACAATTAATAAAAGCACAGAAAATAAAAAATAAAATAAGAAAAAAATGAATATAAAAAAATAAAGCTTAATATATTTATTTTTTTTACAAAAAACAACAAAGGCATTTAATAAATATAAAAAATATATATATATATATATATATAAAAAAAACACTTAATATTAAAAATAATACAAGTACAAAAAACACACAAATAATACTACAATAACAATGTTAAATGCTTCCTTTCACAAAGCCACATTTGACTAAGTATCTAATTTAGAATAATAATCTAAATATCTCCATGAGCCCTTATACTCGATATGCTATCCTGGACCACAATAAAAATGTCTACAATTAAAAGGCCACATCTGTCCCAACAGACCAGTTGTAATATAGGATTATAAATAAAAAAATATTTGTTTCTAGGAGCATTTCATATAGAGCTGTACGCTTAAAAAGTTTCAGATCAGTTATGCACATCGTAACCAAAAACAGCTGAATAAAAAGCTGGAAAGTGCAAAAGCTGAAGCTAGGCTGACTCTCACCAAGGCCATGAGAGATGCCAAGCCATCACCACACACAATCTGTGATGCTATGGCTAATGGCAGATGCATTATTGGGCATTTCAGACACGTAAACATGCTGAAATAGCACTTAAAACAAACCTAACTCTCTGCTAGAATAAAATGTGCAACAATCGATTACACAGCAGATTATGACATCCCAAAACTCACTGCTACACAGCGGAAGTTAATTGAAAATTCTGCTTTCATTCTTGCAGCCTTTGAAGCGTTGACAAGAGATATTAGCAACATCTATGGTAGATGTCATCCCATCTATCAGCGCTGCACTCTGACGTGTCTCCTTGAGAGAAAAGCCAACTCAGAAGAGTGAAAACAACTAAACAAACACTTCTCAAAGTCATTAAGAGAGGGTTCAGCAACAATATTGTTAGTTTATTCTATAATAGTGTTAAGACTACCATCCTTGATGGCATGTAAAAATACTTTTGGATAAATGTGCTTTATACAGTGGTGGCCAAAATTATTAGAAGACTAGTATTTTTATCAGCTAAAAAATGGTTTTGCTGTAGTGTGTCAGTAGGGAATATCAGTTTACCTTTCCAGGCATTCCTTTTCGCCATAAATTGTACAGTGCTCCACAGAGAGATCTGATCTCATCATCATCCAGTCTGTCTGGAAAGACAAAGAACAAACTGAGACAGACGAAATCCAGAAGAACTGTGGCAACACCTCCAAGATGCTTCAAGAAACCTACCTGCAAACCCACACACTGTTAAAAGTTTTAGGCACAAGAGTAAAAAAGCTGTAAAATGAGGATGCTGTCAAAAATACTGAAGCATCTTGGAGATAGTGCCACAGTTGTTCTGGATTTAGTGTGTCTCAGTTTGTTCTGTTTCTTTCCAGACAAAATTAATTTTGAATGTAATTCTGTGCCAATAGCAGCACCAAAAATATTACAATTTATACTAATATATTATAAAATGTAAATGTGTTTAAGAATTTAAAAAAACATACATCTAAAAAAAATATGGACAGTGATAAATTAGGTGCCAAGTTAAAATAATAATCTGGCAAATATGGCAAAGTGTGTGTATGTAATGCATTAACAACATATAAATATTAAAAATTAAGCAATTTTTTAGAAAGGGAATGAAGCATCTTGAGCCTATTGCCAAATATTTTGCCTTCACAAGAAATTTCCCAATTAAATTACTAGATTTCACCTGAAAACAGTAAATGTAACCCAACCTTAATGCTGACCAAAAAAAAAAAAAAAACACTATTCCTTAGTACTGCATATGAGGTTTGCTTGCTACATTTGAATACATTTTTACATATACATATACTTGTACACTGAACACAAATACAATCATACAACTGTAAGTTAGACCAATGCTGATAAATCACTAATAAACAATGCAAAAGACAACCTTATGTCCCCTCCAGAAGCTTGCGTTCTGCAAATGAACGACGCCTTGTGGTGCCATCCCAAAGAGGCTCAAAATCACTTTCACGGACCTTTTTGTGGACTGTTCCCAGCTGGTGGAATGACCTACCCATCTCAATTCGATCAGCTGAGTCATTGGCCAACTTCAAAAAACGTCTGAAAACCCATCTTTTTCGCCAGCACTTGACCAATTGACACTAGCACTTTCCTACTCCTTTCAGTTTTTCTATATACTTTAATTTAAAAAAAAAAAAAACAAACCTTGCAAGACTTATCATGTTTATCTAACTGAAATTTGCCTCAGCACTTATACACTGTCGCTCTCTTGTTGCTCTGATTGCTTTTATTGTAAGTCGCTTTGGATAAAAGCGTCTGCCAAATGACTAAATGTAAATGTAAAAGACAAGCCAAAAAAAGGTATTTTACTCCCAGCTTAAAGTTTTTGGTTCTGAAAACGTTGTTGATCAGCCAGGCCAGGCCAAGGAAAACTTTTATAAAATTTTAATTTAAGAACGTTTGCTGTACGAAATTTTCTAAACTATTGTCCTGTCTTGTTCTTTTTCAGCTATTTCAGACAAAGATAAGACTAGGGATGTAACGGTATGAAATTTTCTTATCACGATTATAGTGACAAAAATGATCACGGTTATCAATATTATCACGGTATTGTTCAAATGTGCTGGAAATGTCTAAAAAGTACTTACACATAAATTGTTTCACCAAGTTTTATATTTAAAATCAACAAACAACATATAAAATGACTTCTGTTTGCACAAACTCTAAAACAATAACATTACCAATAAGATTTTATATTATAACATGACTGACAACAGTTCTCTTCAATAGTTATCTAATGACATGTTTGAAATGTTCAAATAAAGCTTTAAAAAAGTTTTATAAAATGGTAAACTTCACATTTCAGCCTTTAAATAAAGAAAATGTTTAAGTCAAATCAATAAATGGTTATATGTATTTTATCAAAATAATTCTAGATGTATTATGTGAATTGTTTAAATTTGTAGAATGCTTGTTTTTAGTCAAAATGTCAAATGACAGCAGTGCATGAAAATTTGGTCCGTTTTAGCTAGACAAACTGCAAACAGGCTGAACATAATTGTAAGTCAATGTAAATCCACTCTCTGCCACTAGGCGGCACTTGTGGAACAGCAAAGTTACAGCTGTTTCCATAAACTCCGTGGACAAAGCAGAATTGCGATTAAGAACACCACTTTATTAGGCATTACATGGAATGAAGATCAAAACACAATGCCATCGAATCTTTTCTGAAGACAGTCAGAACCATTAAAGGTGCATTCATATAATTCATTCACTTCTATATTCATTTGTATATTCCCTCAGCACCCTTTTAAAACCTCCCAGCTTTCCGTTATGCTTTCATTCAAAACGAAACTACTCTGTGTGCTCTGAGCACATGATACTGTTATTTAAACTCTACTTTACACTGGACAGAATATATGTATCATAAGTTGTTCAAATCGTGGTAATCAAATACGGTTTTAATGATAATTAAAAGATGAAACGGTAATACTAACCGTGGAGAATTTTATCATGATTTATCGTCAAACCGGTTATCGTTACATCCCTAGCAAGACAAAACTCCACAGCAAAACAGCTCCTCACACCACAAATCTATCGAGCTCTTTAAATATTTAAATCAACTCTATATATCAGTCGTCTTTAAATACGTCCCACTTGAAGAGCCAAGTCAATTCCTTAAGAAACGCCAAGAAATATACTACTAACCGATCAAACGTCTTCGTGAGGGGATTCCTGAAGTAATCCGTTCCGCGGTTTAGTCTGTCCTCATGCGGTGCAAGCTTCGCCATCTTGAACGCAAGAGATCGACGTGAAGGATGGTTCCAGGCAAGTGAGCGAAATCTATTGCGAAAAAAATGACAGTCCCAAACTGAGTGTTTTGATATATCACAGTCAAAATCAACCTAGTTGTTCCAGTCGAGTTAATAGTAGACAAGGCCTCACCGGATATACTGTTAAAAAAGGCATCTGTAAACTTCCAAATGGGACTATTCAGACATCATATTCCACAAAATAATACATATTTTGAAGACTAAAGAGACTTTCGAGACGAAAACTCAGCAAAACTATTTAAATAAGCCAGTATAAGTTTGTGTAAAGTAAACTCTTCAGGTGTTTTCAATACGTAAATTAAAAAAAAAAAAAAAAAACTTTTATGCGTTGCGTTTCGTAGATTACTGCAAGTATAATTTCACTTTAATCAGATATTACTTTAATTTAATTTGCTATCTGTTTTATGTTCAAAATGAGTTTCTTAAAACTCTGAAGAGAAACGAAGCAGTTATTTTGTCTTTCGTTTGATTGGTCGTTTGACACCTGCAGTGACATTATTTCTCATTTGATTGGTTGTTTTGGTACCGTATTTAGGGCTGTTCGATTCAGAAATTTTAGGAATCGATTCAGATTCCGATTCCTGGTTCTGGAATTGATGGGATTCGATTCCAAGAATCGATTCTTCACTGTTGTTTTCGATTCTTTTTCGATTCTTGTTTTTTTAGATTAGAGGAACCTAATTTCGCAGTGACTGCAGGAAATAAAAGTCATAGAAAGTAGCCATTTCATAATATAAAGCTTCATTTCTAAACATTTTGATACATTTCTGCTCTGACTGATTTTAAATCATCATTTTGTCTGCATTGCCCATTAAATTAGTCATAGCCCACAGCTCAGCAGTGGACGTGTTTATTGCATGAATAAAACAAGACATGAAGTGTGTAAAATACATGTGCACAGTTCAGCTGAATGATGTTTACTTTAACTTTATGCTTTGCACAAAATTAGCCAAATATAACGTTACTGAAAAATAACCATAACATTAACAACAACACTGGTAAAAGAGCTTGTGGTTTATCTGTCAATCAGATGCACTCTCTGCCTCTGATCTGTGCTCTGCGTTTTCTTTCAGAATTATTGTTGACTGATAGAAAGGTAAACAAAAAAAAAATTGTGTTTATTTAAGATGGAAATAAGATCAAGACCCTCGATCACATCATGATCTACTCTGTCGTGCAATGCTCAAAACTATGGGCAACATGCCAGTTGCATCGTAAAATAATTTCTAAATCGTTTTTTGAACTGGTCTATTAAAACAGTCTATTCAAACGAACCTTTTCGTGGAAACAAATCAGACTTCTAATCTACATCCTCAAACTCAGACAAGCTCAGTACCGATTTGTTTTCATTGTTTATTTTCGCGAATCGACGTTCAGTAACTTTTAATGACATAAGCAGATATATGCAGACTTTATAGGATGCAGCCTTTCATTTGAGAGGCATCCATAGATGAGCTTTGTTGAACTGAAAATGTCTCTGAATGAGGAGTCGATTCTCCTAATGGAATCGATTCCAAACTTTGAAATCGACTCTCGATTCCCAATGCCTCAGAATCGAGGAATCGATCCTTTTTGGAATCGATTCCCAGCCCTAACTGCACTGTTTAGGCACATTGTTATATCTAATTTTACTATACTTTTTCTCTATTTTATCTCTGGTTTTACCCTTTTATAGTTCAGTGGTGTAAACATCAGATCATCTCCTCAATGAATTAACCTAGCTACGACAGAAATCAGTGTTGGGGAAAGTTACATTTGAAAGTAATGCATTACAGTATTGCATTACTCCCTAAAAAAAGTAACTTTATTTACTTTTTTATTGAAATTAATGCATTACGTTACTTTTGTGTTACTTTTTAGATCTGGGCAGGGCTTGATTGTTTGTTTTTAATATAAAAGTTCTATTTTTGGCAAACGTAAAAGCCCTTTCACACCAAAAGTGAAATGAATAAGCCTGAGGCTGAAGGAAATGCAAATTAATGTCTGTACAGTAGAACGCTGGAAAAAAGTTCAACACTCTTCAGCAATAAAACAATGAAGCGCAAATGTTGGTTTATTTAAAGTCGTTTTTGCTTATTAGTATGGTTGAATTGGATCATCGAAGGTCACCAACAAAGACATTGGTTAATAAAATGGGATTAAATACATGAAAGATATTTGCGTTATTTAAAATATTTAATTATTGCAGGTTTGCGTCAATTTCTGTGTTTGTGTTTCATTGTTTTTTATTCATTTTTCAAGAATGCTGAGTCTGTTTTTTGCAAGTGAGATGAGTAAATGCATGTTCACCATTAGTCTAGATCTACAGTAATGTCACATTTAGACAGTGCACACAACGCCTCTGCAGTTACTCCTGATTTCTCTCAACATGAGGACAGGAAAGCTGTCAGTCAATAAATAGGAGAACAAAGTCATATATTTTCTTGTAAATTAAAAAGTAATCTGTTACATTACTAGTTACTTGAAAAAAGTAATCTGATTACATAACTTCCATTACTTGTAATGCGTTACCCCAACACTGACAAAAAATATATATTTTAATATGTAATAATGATTTGTGTATTCTCTAAAGTGGTGCATTTGGAATAGTAACTATTCATTTCTGTAGTTTTGTGACCACGTGACACAGCATTGTGTTCTTATCAATAGACCTTGTAATTGTCTCTTTTTTCCAACTTTTCTCATTATCCTCTACCCAACAAATCGTCTGACCCAGTGTCCTTCTCTTTGCCCATGTGTGAACTGCATTACTGCAAACCAGATAAAACCCTGTATAGGATTTACAGAGGGACATGCAATTACTTTTTTGAATTGACATTGGTTATATCACAACTCAAACGATTCACTTTGGCCAGCCTTGATTGTCTTTTAGAGTTATAGCAATGGCTAAACTACCCTACCCACTCTGCCTGCAATCCAAATTTCCTCTATGGGATAATAAATTTGACTTGACTCTATTCTTTTTAGGACTGTCCTCTCATAAAGACTATAAAGCCAATATGGGACTACGGTAAAGTGAAATGTAAAGCGAGTGACCTTGAACTTGACATGTGTTTGGTCCTTTCAACCTTACCATTATATATTTAAACAACAAAAAACAACTAAAATAAAAGAAAGTAATAGTAATCCATATTTCCTAACTGAATTTATAGAAGATGATGGTTGTAAATATGTTTGTCATTAAGTTGTATTTAGTAAAGTAGATTTTACTCTTCTTCGCATGATAACTGATATCATAATAAGATTGCAATGATTACTGATGCTATGTTTGGGAAAGGATCATTTTATGTTACTGTTTCAGCACAGCTC
Source organism: Cirrhinus molitorella (assembly GCA_033026305.1). Taxonomy (NCBI): domain Eukaryota; kingdom Metazoa; phylum Chordata; class Actinopteri; order Cypriniformes; family Cyprinidae; genus Cirrhinus; species Cirrhinus molitorella. Next base: position 7,838,821 of record CM065118.1, on the reverse strand, counting down.
ACATCCGATCAATAAGCCTCATTGATTTGTGTTTATTGGGTTAAATTGAAACCTGACCTTTGGGACTGTAATTTGTCATTTGTTTCAGGGCTCAAGATAGACACTTGGTGGTGGAGAAAATACAGCAAAATGGCTCTATACATATGATTCTGGCCAATGATAGCATCAATGCTTTTAGAAGTATTTTTGGATTACCTGTAACATCCGCAGCCTTTTAAATTATGTAATATACAGCAAATATACATATATGAAATCTAATATAACCTGATGTACAAGTCCACAAGCACTGTGAAGAATAGAAATGACCAATGAAAGGACATTAACAAAGACCTATTAAAACTGTACCGCTCAGGAATAGGCTGTTAGATTTCATTTCATTAATTTCCGCTTGGATGTGGACTGTACACTGCTCATTCTCCTAACCACATTTTAATCACGACAGTGATCAGGCTTAGGTGTGTGTGTGCACAATGTGAGACGTAACTTTTAGTGTGCTAAGCTAATAAAATCACATCCCTGTAGACGAGTAAAGGAGAGCAGTGCAGCAAGATTTCTCGAAAATGGCCTTTTCTTAATATGGCTTAACACATGCAGAACAAGTTAACCCTCTGGGGTCTGAGTGTGTTTTGGGGGCCTGGAGAAGTTTTGAAATGCCCTGACATTTGTGCTTTTTTCAGCATCTTGAAATCATATGGCAGTGTGACTGAAAACTACTGCATTCGACTATGAAAAAATATTTAGGAGCACCATGTGCTGCGACTGACCTGATCGGCATATTTGTGTTTGCGCTGAGGGGAGCTTTAAAGGTTTCTACGTGTTTTTGCAATGTTGAGTAATGTATCACAGACATATCTCACAAATCCTTTCATAAACAAAGTGTAGAGAGAGTGTAAATAAGAGATTAATTGTGCAGTGTAGAGAGCTTTGTTGATTATAATTTGACTTTGTGAGATTGTGATGAACTAAGATGAGTGACAGCTTTCAATGATTGTTAAGGGACTTTGTAAATGAGATATTTATATAATACAACAGTTAAATAAAAAATAAGTTAATATTAAGTGACTTATATTGTCTGACTATAATGGATTTTGCTCTATTTCGTCATCAAAAATGGTCTGAAACAAGTCACAGCTGAGCCTCTGTGCATCTCCATTCAAACACAGCATTGATTCAATTTCCCATTCATAAAGACAGTCACTTCCTTCATTCCTGAATGAATCAACTGTTCGAACGAATCAAATGAATGATATGATTCAGAGTAATTAAATAAGTGACTTGCCGCCACCTACTGGCAGATTTTGTTTTATTTTTAAAGTATCTTTTCAGTTATTTAAATCATTTAATATTTCTGTATTCAAAAATTTATATTTAAAACATTAATCTCAACATGAATTTATGAATTTGACATAAAATAAGACATATTTTTAATCGTTGACATACTTTTCAAGTTGCCAAAATGCCATTACAAAGGTAAAAACAAAAAAAAACACTTTAAGGAGTCAAATATCACCTCGTAATGGGAAGGCAAATTTTTGATCAGATTTTTTGATTATTGATTAGAAGGTGCTCCTGAAATTTTGACTGTGCTCCCAAATTTTTTAAGTGCCCCTAAAAAGAAAAGTAAGCGTAGGGCCCTGCATATGGAATATACAAAACATATTAGTGTATGGAAGGACATTTCCGCCACAGAATAATAAAATGGGTAATTCCAATATTTTATATCTCACTTCTGACTTTATTTTAACTTGCATTTTTCTTTCTTTTTTTTTTTCTTGCATTTTTATTTTGGCAATGTAAACTCAAAATTCAGATTTAAAAGTTATTTTTCTTAATAGTGACTGAGTTTACATCCCACAATTCTGGAAAAAAAAAAAAAAATTCTGAGATGTAAACTTGAAATTACGAGTAAAATTCCAAAAGTTTCTACCTTGCAATTCTGACTTACTTTCTCTGAATTCAGATTTTTTTTTTCACCAAGAAATAAAACATTTAATAAGATAATTGTGACCTTTTATCCTGCAACTGCAAATTTATATTTCACAAATGTGTGTTTGTTTGTTTTTTTGCAAGTCCTTATGTTTGTCCAAGAATTTCAAGAGGTTGTAATGAGATTTTCAGTTATTAAAACTTTAGTATTATAATCAACAAAACAAAATAGTGTTTTAATGCAATGTTGTGAACTTCATTGGACAGGATTCTTAAACTATAAAATGTTTTTTTAATAAAAAATTTCCTGGTTAATATTGGTTGACGAATTTGTAGAAAACTATTGAAGTTAAAGATTATTTTCTTATCTACTGTACTCCATATGTTTTTATGTTCTATTATTTATCACTTTTTTTGCTTTTTTTTATATTAGGTTTTTTTTTTTTTTGGTGTATGGGTGCCTGCGTATAAGGTGTCCACTCAAGCATCAAAGTGAAGGTTTTAAAAATAGCACAAAACTTTTATGTTCTTCATGGGCCTTTTTCCTGATGTGCTCTATAAAAAATCCTTAATTAGACTTGTGCTTATGGAAGAGTGAAAGTGTTGAGCTAGTGTTACATATGGCACATTATCATATTAAGCTACTATGGCCTTTTTTCTTCTGCAGTTGGGGACATTTATTTTCCTCGTACGTGACAATGTTGTTTAATTTCGGCGTACTCTAAGGCCACTTTATAAGAAAAACTGGAAATTCGCCCATGTGTGCCTACTTAAAATTCATTGTGCGTTTTTCATCTATATTATCTGTCTGTTTATTACCGCTCAGACAAAACTCCAGAGTAAATTAACATGATCGACCGTGGCACAGAACACTAACTATTGTCAAGAGAAAAATTGAAAATCTAATATGTATGCGGCTTTCCAGAGGGACTTTGAAACTTGTATTTAAAATAGACTGTTAAATGAAATAGGAACGTTTGTGTTGGCGTTCAATAAAAAAATGACATATTTAGACGCATCGCACAAAATTTAACATCATCTCATGTGTCTTCTGATTGCAGAGCTGCAACTTGAATAAACATGATCAGGATTAACAAGGTTCTGGTTAAATAATGACTTAAATACGAAATGGTATATTATGGCATTAAAATATCGCAATATACTAAACTACTGTTTTGGCTCATTTGAAGCTCAGCTTTATAAATCGCCGTTTACTTTTGTCGTATGACAAGCAAAATGCTTGTGTGTTTCATAGAAGAAAGCACAACATTCGGGTGAGTAAATGAGAATGAATCAATTTAAATATTTGGTGTTTTAATGTGTAATGTTTGTGTCTTGCTTTGTACAGAAGCATATGCATTCATCAGCAGGTTGCAGTTCTCACGCTGTCCCTTTAAGAAACGAGTCCAGCTGTCATTGGAGTGATTGTCTGAGCTTAAACTCCTCTGGTGGAGGGGCTTATGCAGCGCTTCAGCAGGATCCAATCGGGCAGGTAGCAGTCCTCGTTCCTGCTCCCCCCAGAGTCCTGTCAGCAACACCGGCCAGGAGAACTCCTACAGATGGGGCACATACTCACTAAAGACTGCAGAAAGTTTTAAGACTGGGAAATGAGCGAAATGGCAGAACCAGCAACTATAACCAGACCCCTGATTTCCTCCAAGCGACACAAAAGCATAAGAAAGAATTCCAGAAGGATTTATTCCCCATATCAGGACGATAATGGGTAAGTCAGCTTTTTGACCAAAATCTATTTATTTTATCGATAGGTTACATCGGCTAATTTCAGACCTGACACTTGTGGACTATAGCGTTCAGTCTCTTAGGTATGTTATTTATTCATTTATTTATTTGTTATTGGAAATATTTATACCCTTTATACCAGAACAAAGCATTATATTCCATTTAAAATGAAAACCTCCTAACTTGTGGATTTAGTTTATTAACTATATTTATAGAAATTTATATTTAAAAAATGTATATAATTCTAGAACTTATAATTCTTGTTTTCATAGTCTGATTTCTATCATACAAGGAATTTAATTAATAAACATCCATGTCTTTTACACATGCACAGTATGTGGATCTGTTGCTTTATATACACAGCTCACATTGCTTCATATAAATACAGATTTTTGTGGGGCCCACTTTACATAAAAAAAATTCCATAAGCAAACTAGAGAACAGAATGTGACTTTGGTCATCATTTATCATTTTTATATATACACCTAGATAGAGGTCGACCAAAATTGGACCTTGCTGATACCGATAGCTAGGTTGGACCACAACATGCACTATAGTTCGTTGTCAATGTTTTAAATCCGCATCTGAAGTGTCCCGGTGTGTTCAGCGCGCAGTATCGTGTGTAAACAAACAGCAGATGTTGTAAGTGATTTCCGCCTCTAGAGGCCGCTCTCATCATACATATCTATGGCTCTCATACTGCATAATGACAGCGGAGCCTTCTCAGCCGCTTCAGCAATGGACGCAACCCGGAAAAACCATCAGCATGGATTTTTGCAAATAAGCGATAGTTCCGCCAATCAACTATCGGTGCTGATTAATCAGCAAAACCCATACATTCTCTACACCTCTACACCTAGATACAATGTAACAGGTTCAATATACAATTTAAGGGTTTTGAATCCAGTTCATCTTCATCCTCAAATGTGTCTAGTCAACATATTTTTGAAATGTCTGAATAATTTGCCTCAAAACATTCATATTAATAAAATAAATGTATTAATAATATAATTATAATATGGCATATTAAAAACCAAAAGTGGAATTTATCTATACATGTATGCATATGTGTATTTTTCATGCTCTTTTTCTTTTATATGAATTAACAATGCCACACAAATAAAAGTCTAATGTTACTACTGTAAGATTAATTGTAGTGATGGATCTTTGTTTGTGTTTCAGACCATCTGATGATGAGGATAAGGATGGAGAAAGAGTGGACAGTAATGATCCAGAGGAGTTGTTCCAGAACATTCAGGTTCAGAAGGAAATCATCGCCAACATCCGAACTAAACCCTGGCCAATAAGACGCAAGCTAAAAGTGCTCAAGTAAGACCCCGCTAAGTGTATCTTAGGGAAATGCCATCAGAATTTCTGCACATCCTGTACTGAAATTATTACAGATCATAAAATTAAATAGTTCTCTAGCGGAACAGTTTAAATAGCATAAGATAAAAAGGATAAAGGATTTATAAGATCAGCCTTTATAAGGCTAAAATGTGAGTGTAAATGTGAACGTGTAGGTAAAATGTGCTGTAAAGGTATTTTTGAGCTGATGTCAGTGTTTGTACAGCAGTTGACATGGCTGTAAGTTAGATTCATTACATAAATAGGAAGAATGAAAAGAACTAAGCGTTATTTCTGTCTGAAATGCTTCTTTGACCCCATTATGGCCATTAGCCTACTTAGAAACGGCATTCGAAAATGTTTGAAACTGATGATAATGGCTTAGGAAAGCATCCTCGCATTAAACCCGTAAGGTAAATAACAATTAACTTTCAGTGCTCAAAAGCGACCGCCATATTCACAACATGATGCTTGGAGAGCAAACTAAATTGGCTGAGTAATTGTTTCATTAGCCTGGCCAGCAGTTTCTCATTTTACTGGGTACCGATCGTTGCAGCTTCTTTGGGTGAGGGTCAGGGATGCACAAATGTTCCCACTGTGTATTATTGGGCTTACTAAGAGCAAGTCAACAGTGTAGCAAGCGAACACTGTTGGCATGTTGATTCGTACTTGTTGATCTCAATAAAAAGGGAAGTTGTTTGTATTTACGTGTATATACATGTATATCTGATATTTCTTTTAATTATGTTTTTGCCTTTTTAAGTGAAGTCACACACACACACACGCACTCAAATATATATATAAAAATATATATATATATATAAGCATAAATATGATATTGATTTAGAAAATAATGTTTCCAAATGTTTAGTATTTTATGTTTTATTTAATATGTGACCCTGGACCACAAAACCAGTCAAGAGGGTCAATTTCTAGAAATAAATAATTGAATAAATAAAACCATTGATGTATTTTTTGTTATGATATGACAATATTTGGCTGAGCTTCAACTATTTAAAAAACTCTGGAATCTCAGGGTGCAAAAAAAAAGACAGTTAAAAAATAAATATTGAGAAAATCGCCTTTAAAGTTGTCCAAATAAAGTTCTTAGCAATGCATATTACTTTTCAAAAATAAAGTTTTGCTATATTTACAGTTGGAGATATCCTAGTGATTTTTGGTATAAAAGAAAAATCTATTATTTTGACCCATACAATGTATTTTTGGCTATTGCTACAAATAAACCCCAGCAACTTACAACTGGATTTGTGGTCCAGGGTCACATATAGGCTTTTATTATTAATTTAATTCAGGGATTCTGAACATTTGTGTCCACCTTTAATGTCCAAAGTAATGTTTGTCCAACTAATGCTTTTATTAGCACATTTATCTGTGATGTTTCTTAAAATAACTGGCAGGTTTCTGCCTGATGGTGCATGGAAAAGATACATGCTCCATTTTACGGCTGTCCTCATCATCTTTGGGTGAGCGCTCGTGATTACATACACCCACCTTCTGAAGAAATTACCCCCCAAAATCAATTTTCCATCTGTATGTGTTTGATTCCTCTATTATGTTGTCACTGAATTTTATGGCCTAATTTTGCTGTTGCTGGTTTGTTTTTCATTTTTATTAATAAAGAAACCAATAAAAGGCCATTTGTAATGGATAAAACATCTATGAAAAGCAAACATTAAAGTGTGCAAGCTGTGTTCAGGATCACAGAACAGGAAAGCTTTCTACTAAAGCCTTCACTATTTCCAACAACAGCTGGCAATCTATAGATGGAGATTGTTTGACTTTGTGTGTTTCAGGCAAGCCAGAGAGATTGTTTTGAAGTATGAGGGCAGACTGACCAGGACAAGAGGTTACCAGGCTGCAGGGGCAGATGTATGATTTATCTATCTATCTGTCTATCTATCTATACTGCTTTTTTGCATATTGTAGCTTCTCTTCAGTTTTTTTTTAGCAGCTCTACGTTTATGTGAGATTCTGGTTAAGGTTGTGCATGTCTCTGCCTCAGCGGCGTTCCTCATCTGCTCACAGACGCTGCACTCAAATTTATGGCCTGTTGTTATAGCCTGGTTTAATTAAAATGTCCAGTGGCATTCGCCAAGGCTGCCCAAGCACCATTAAAATTAATTGACTTTTTAGCAAGTGGATTTGATGGTAAATTATTAATTCTGATTATGGCTTTCATGGCAGACTGAAAATCAGATGCGCAGACACATTGATTTAGGAAAATTATGTTTTAATGTGATCTTACTATCCTTATACATGAGAGCTCAGGTCTTACAAGTCTTTCAACACTGCTTGGATTGAATATGTACACTACTAGTCAAACATTTTTGAACAGTGCGATTTTTAATGTTTTTTAAAGAAGTCTCCTCTGCTCACCAAGCCTAATTTTTTTGCATCAGCAAAGTACAGCAAAAAAAAAAACAGTAAAATTTGGAAATATTTTTACTATTTAAAATAGTACATTTTTAACATCATTACTCCAGTCACATGATCCTTCAGAAATCATTCTAATAATCTGATTTGCTGCTCAAAAAACATGTATTATTATGTTGAAAACAGCTAAGTAGAATGTCTTCAGGTTTTTTTGATGAATAGAAAGTTTAGAAGAACAGCATTTATCTGATATATAAATTATCACTTTTAATCAATTTTAAGCGTCCTCACTAAATAAAAGTAAGTCAAATATTATACTGACTCCAAGCTTTTTAGATAAATGCTGATGTTTGGATCTTTCTATTCCTCAAAGAATCCTAAAAAAATACTCCACTGTTTTATATATTGATAATATTTATAAAAATGTTTCTTGAACAGCAAATCGGCATTTTAGAATGATTTCTGAAAGATCATGACACTGAAGACTGAAGTAATGATGCTGAGATTTTGGCTTTGATCAAATAGTAAAAATATTTCAAAATGTTACTGTTTTTGCTGTACTTTATATCAAATAAGTGCAGGCTTAGTGAGCAGAAGAAAAAAAAACATTCAAAATCTCTATTTTTAATAGAGACTTGACTGGTGTATTTATTTGTCAATCTCTCTGTCTACAAACTATACTAATCTAATGTTTAATGCATTATCTAACTGTTGTATTTTTTGTAAATGTTTGCAGCTGCTAAAGAAGATTTCAAGAGTCTTATACAACATTGTTGTCTTGTTTATTCCCTGGGAGATGAGGATTAAAAAGATTGAAAGTTAGTATCCAAACACACAAGATACATGCATATGCATACAGAAAAACATTATTTGCTCACATGACTTTTCATAAATGATAAATAATTTCTGATATGTAAAATATGCATATTCACTGTAAAAATACATCAGGTATGCAAACAGTGTACTTCCATATAGGAGGTATCTTGTTTAACTAGTGTAATTAAAGTCCAAAAATATAATTTAATTAAGCTTAATCAATATAATCTTATATATGAAGTATTTTAAAGGTCAGATCAAGTCAATAACTCCATACTGCATTAAATTTATACTGTGTGTCATTTTTTTGAAGGTCATTTTGGATCAGGTGTGGCCTCTTATTTCATATTCCTGCGATGGCTATTTGGGATCAATATAGTTCTCACTATTATGACTGGAGCCTTTATTGTTCTGCCTGAGGTTAGTATGCACTGCATTTATTTTTAAAAGTAAATAATAGGCTATATGTTTAGATATAAACACTTATGAATCAAAATGTCATGGCAGTTTAAGGTGCATTACCTAAGGATCTATTAAAAATTGCGCAGTATATGAGATTATTTTCAGAAGCACGTACAGATATTTAGATGCTGCTGTCTGCTCGTACATTATTTGTAGACAACATCTTTTATTAAAACTCAACAAAGGTGCTTCTTAGACTTGGAAATGGAAAATATGGTTAGATTTATTTCACTCCCGGTGCAGAGACATAAAGCAATTTCTGCTCAGGTATCATCTGTTGTCCTCTATCATTCCCTTTGTCTCTCCAATCTGTCCAATCAGCTCCTAGCCGGCGCTCCATTTGGTACCACCCGCAGCAAGACCATTCCCAAGGAGCACCTTTCCTCCGCACAAGACCTGGACACCATCTGGTCACTGGGGGCAAGACTATTATCGCTCATTTTTAGTGCTTTACAAATATGATGTGCAGATTATCTGTGAAACTTAGGGGTTTAATCGCAAATTATTTATTTTTGTTGTTCAGTCGAACACTTTGTCAACAGGTTTTTGTTTTATGTCTGTATTTCAGGGATATCTACAATACTCTGTGCTTTTTTACGGCTACTACGGCAATGTGCGTAAAATCGGCAGTGCCGGCTACAGACTGCCCTTGGCCTATTTTCTGGTCGGGATGGCCGTGTTTGCCTACAGCTTCATCACTTTGCTAAGAAAGTAATCATTACTTTAAAGATACTTTAAAGATGCTTTGCTTGAGATTGCTAATTGTGACCCTGCACCACAAAACCAGTCTTAAGTAGCACGGTTATGTTAGTAGCAATAGCCAAAAATACATTGTGTTGGTCAAAACTATTATTTTTCTTTTATGCCAAAAATCATTAAGTAAAGATCATGTTCCCTGAAGATATTTTGTCAATTTTCTACCGTAAATATATCAAAATTTAATATCAGATTTGTAATATGCATTGCTAAGAACTTCATTTGGACAACTTTAAAGGTGATTTTCTCAATATTTAGATTTATTTTTGCATCATCTGATTCCAGATTTTTATCTCTGCCAAAAATTGTCCTATCCTAACAAATCAAACATCAACGGAAAGCTTATTTATTCAGCTTCCAGATAATGTATAAGCCTCAATTTCCAAAAATGGACCCTTATGATCGGTTTTGTGGTCCAGGGTCACATTTATGCATTTGGCAGATGCTCTTATTTAAAGCGACTTACAGTGCATTCAAGCTATATGTTTGTAATTCATGTCGAACTCATGACTTTACCAGAGTTATCTGCTAAAAAGAAAGGTATGGTCTGTTTCTGTTGAAACTGGCCTGTATGTTCAGTCGGGTTGATGAATGTATCTGCTAAAAAAAGATTTTTTTTCTAGGAAAATGACATCTAAAAAATATCTACTCTCTTGCAAATGCTGATTTAAAAAAGTGTTTACTCCAAATGGAAATTCTTTAATTATTTACTTCCTTTCATTAATTGGGCTGCATTTATGGTGCTTTTTTAACCCTTGTGCTGTGCTTTATCATCATAAAATCTTGGATTCAATGTTTTATCAACTTGTTTTCTTGAAATTATCACAGTTTTTTTTTAAACTGGTCGTAATCCAAAGTGATCTGAGCTAATGCGTCTCTGTGTTTGAGTGAAAAAAACATTATTTGTGAATAATTTTAGTGATGTTTACTCAAAAACTGTGGTTCATAAGCTCAGATCAATGAGGCCTATGATCAATCATCTCCAAAAAGTATTACAAAACCTGTGCAAGTTGAAAAAAAAGCAAGCTGAAAAAATTTAATCTAAGATTTGGTAATATAGCATAGCAATAAAATTTGTAAGCAATTTTTGTAGGCCTGTCAAAGTACAAAGTAACTTTTAAGTCCAATGCAATAACATGAAGTAGCATTTTCAGACATTCTCTCTATGTCAAAATTAACATAACATAGCAACATAAATATTAAGTAATTTTTTGCCATGTGGTCAAGGTCACTAAAAATGTAGTGTTTCTTTACACTTTACACTTCTTTACTGTTTCTTGAGAAAAAAAATTGTTCAATTTGTTCCTCATATACTGTTGTTTTTATCAGAATGGCTAAAAACTCCCGCACGAGTTTAGCCGGTGCCTCAGACGAGAATTACACCTTCTGCTGGCGTGTCTTCTGTGCATGGGACTACCTAATTGGGAACCCAGAGGCAGCTGAGAGTAAAGGGGCAGCCATCGTCAATAGCATCCGAGTGAGCATCTCCTACATGCAACAGATCCGAATAACTAATCTGTCCTTTAATTCAATTCTCAATGATCATCCTGTTTAAATTCACTTCATCATTGCCGACACAGGAGGGTTATGTTCCGGTATTAGTGCTGATTTCTCCAAGGAAAACATTATTTGAGTCTCATCAGTGTCATGTTAAATTCCAGATATTTCTTTAGAGTATAGTTCAGTTTGTTCGTATACAAATGTTGCACTTGTTATGATTTCACTCAAAAGAATGTGATAAAAATATGTGACCCTGGACCACAAAACCAGTAATAAGGGTATTTTTTTAATTGAGATTTCATAAAGCTGAATAAATATGCTTTCTGTTGATGTATGGCTTGTTAGGATATGAAATTATTTGGCCAAGATACAACTGTTTGAAAATCTGGAGTCTGACGGTGCAAAAAATATCTAAATATTGAGAAAATATTTAATATATTTACAGTAAAAAAAAAATTACAAAATTTATTACTTAATATCCTAATGACTTTTGGCATAAAAGAAAAAATGATCATTTTGACCCCATACAAAGTATTTTTGGCTATTGCTACAAATAAACCCGTGCTACTTAAAAGTGCTACTCAAGATTTTGTGGTCCAGGGTCACGTATATTAGTCAGGGCAATTACCTGGTGAAGATGTCAGTGCTGAGAGAGTAAATCTCATTCATTTATTTAAAGTAAAATGTTCATTTAATTTAATTAGTTTGCATTTTCTATTATTGAACTTTACTGCTTAATACAGGTATTAAGTCTTTCATTGGTTGATCTGTTTTCTAGATATTGGTATCAGAATCAACCATATAAGTTGATTGTTTCCCAAAATAATTGTCATTTTCTTTCTTTCTCTTTGTTTTTTTTAATGATGATGGTACTAAAAAGTTTATTGACGTAACAGCAGCTATAATACCTGTTCCTATATGGCAGAAATTATGATTTATATTTTTAGTATTTTTATATGTATTTTGGATGCTAAGCAGTGTTATTTTAGTATCATTAAGATACTATTATGGTTTAGTTAAGTTAAACTAGATTAAAATGAGAAATGTTGCCATGGCATCTAGATTTATTTCAAGCAATGAAAATTGTTTTTTAATGTTTTTAGTTTTTAGTTATAGTAACCTGATGCTAACAAACCAAAATCTTTTGCTTCTGTTTTTTAGGAGGCCATCGTAGAAGAGCAAGAGAAGAAGAAAGACACAAGCCTGCAAGTTTTCCCTCTTTATTTGTGTTTCCATTATCACCTCAACATAACCCTAAGTGCTGACTAAGTGTTTTCTCCAAACTCTCTCAGAAGTGCATGTTTAACAAAACTGTCTTTTGAGGGTGGGAATGATCGTATCAGTAAGTGACTTACTGTAATGTGCTGTTTCTCTATATCTGAGGCTGTTGTCACAGCTCCTGTAATGCTGCCTCAGACCTCTCTGATTTACACATCTCCTCCCCGTCCAATGCAATCGTAGCAGAACATGCGAAACGGAAAACATCCCGCCATATATTATACAAACAGCCTTTTACTGCGGGTGGATGACTGCACCTAAATCGCCAGCAGACCTGCTCACACATTAAAGCCGATTAATATGTTGTGGGAATGCGACACCCATGCACACAGCAGGGTTATGCTCACATTTGTACAGTATCTCTAGATAATTATAGCTGAACTCTGTGTGGCTGAATCTAACTAGACACCGACACATTTCACCCCAAAATCAAAAGATTGAAGAAAGAAATGTGTTCAAGAAAGTCTTGCATTCATAAAATCATGTCGCATGCATTGCAAAAATATGAAAATCTTCATTTGTGTTTTGTCTTGTTTTCCAATACAAATATCTAAACATCCTTAAATTAAGATACATTTATTTCAGATGCAAAATGAAGATATCAAGTCTATATCCTATATGGTAGGAAAGAATATCCTGTTTTCTGAGAAATTATTTCCCTTAGTTTTCCCTTTAAATTAAGTTGTTTTTTTTCTCAAAAATTAAAAAATTCTTCCTATGTGTTTCTTAACTTATCTTGCAAAAAAATAGATATTGAAATATGTGTGCATTACTCTCCTGCTTTTTTCTGTAATAAAACTTGTCAGGCAGACTAGGAAATAAAGTGCATCAAGTCAGAAAGGGATAGTTTATTGACGCTGTGCTTGTGTTCAGCCAGTGCCGAATTTTAGAGCTATAGGGGGACAAAACCCTGTTATGATGCTAGAAATTCTCTTGAGCATGTCTTCTGCTGCTTTTATAGTGTATACAACCTCCTGAATCAGAACATGATGTCAGAAAAAACTTTTATTGATGTAATCTTTTGGGTTTATTGGTCCGTGGCAATAGAAACTGAACACATTAGTGCTAGTTTCAGGTTTCACAAATAACTCTTTGAGCTCTCACGTAAAATAATTATGAGAGAATAATCGATAGTTCATGTCAGTTTATTTGCAAGTAGTCATGTAAGTGGGTTAATGTACAGTTGGCTGTTCATCATCGCTAAATACATTCCTTTCAGGATGATACAGGATCAGATGTTTGTAGGTGTATCTGACTGTGTCGTTTTCTATCCCAACAGAGCTGTACTGATCAGTTTGCGGATTCTGGCAAACATTCTGGTGTTGCTGTCTCTGACCGGCAGCATCTACATCATCTACTTTGTGGTGGATCGTTCTCAGAAACTAGAGCAGGAGAAACCTGAGCTAACTCTCTGGGAGAAGAATGAGGTACGCTGGGAGTTTTTATGTTGTTGTTACATTGTCTACAAGTGTACATGAGTACTTCTCAAAATATTTCTTCTTGGCCTAGAGTGTGTTCTGCTCCTCCTCCTCCTTTTTCTTTTCTCAGTTCTTGTTCTGCATCCCATGTTTGACTACTTACTACGCCCTAAAAGTATTTACTCTTTTTGTGAGGTAGAAGGACATACAGCGATGCTTAAAAGTTTGTAAACCCTTTAGAATTTTCTATATCTCTGCATAAATATGACCAAAACATCATCAGATTTTCAGATAAATCCTGAAAGTATACAAAGAGAACCCAATCAAACAACTGAGAGAATTTTTTTTCTTTGTCATTTATTTATTGAGGAAAACGATCCAATTTTACATATCTGTGTGTTGCAAAAGTATGTGAATCTCTTGGATTAGCAGTTAATTTAAAGGTGAAATTAGAGTCCATCTGAGCAGATGTGTTTTCAGACAGTGCAATGACTATTGAATGTCAGTATGTGACCTGTTTTATTCAAAGAACAGGGATCTATCAAAGTCTGATCATGTTTGCGGAAGTGAATCATGCCATAAACAAAGGAGATTACTGAGGACCTCTGAAAAAGACTTGATGTTGCTCATCATGCTAGAAAAGGATACAAAACCATCTCTAAAGAGGTTGGACTCCACAAATCCACAGTGAGACAGATTGTGTATAAATGGAGGAAATTCAAGATCACTGTTACCTTCCCGAGAAGTGGTCGACCAACAAAGATCACTCCAAAGCCGAATGTGTCATAGTCTGCGAGGTTGCAAAAGTTCTTCTAAACTTCTAAGCAGCTTAAAGGTCTTTCTCACATTGGCTAATGCTAATGTTTATGAGCCCACAATCAGGAGAACACTAAGCAATTGTGTGCATAGCAGAGTTACAAGAAAAAAGCCACTGTTCTCCAAAAAGAAAATTGCTTGCTAAAGATCATGTGGACAAGCCAGAGGACTATTGGAGAAAGGTTTAATGTATGGATGAAACCAAAATAGAACTTATTGGTTTAAATGAGAAGCTGTTGTGTTCAGAGAAAAGAACACACTGCATTCCAGCTTAAGAATCTTATCCCATCTGAAGCATGGTGGTGGTGGTATCATGGCTTGGGCCTGTTTTGCTGCATCATGGCCATCATTGATGGAACAATGAATTCTGAATTATACCAGCAAATTTTAATCTGAAATTGTCAGGACACCTGTTTAAGAACAGAGTGGTTCTGCACTAAGGAATGGGCTGAAACTCCTATATGTTATTGTGTAGGACTAATCAGCATTTACAAGAAACTTCAGTTACTGCAGCAAAAGGGGGTCACACCAGATACTGAAAGCAAAGATTCACATACTTTTACAATGCATGTAACACCGGATCATTTTTCTCAATAAATAAATGGCAAAGAAAATATTTTTCTCTCCCTTGTTTGCTTGGGTTCTTTTTGTCTACTTTCAGGACTTTTATTAAAATCTGATGATGTTTTGGGTCATATTTATGCAGAAATATAAAAATTCTAAAGGGTTCACAAACTTTCAAGCAGCACTGTACATTTGAGCATGTAGCAGAATAGTAGGCAAGCTTTGGGACATACTACTTACTACATACTACTGTCACATTTTAAACTGCCCTGTCAATCATCTTGACATAGTTAACTATTGGAAAGAAATGAAGAGGCATGTTGATCCTCCAATCTCTTCTCATGTTTCTGCGTTAGGATACATTTAAAATAAATTACCAAACTTATGTTTAAAAAAAATTACTACGTTGTTGCAGATGAAATATACAGTTTATATACTCCTTGCAGAATCTGCTAATTGTTAATTATTTTATCAAAATAAGAGGGATCATACAAAATGCATGCCATTTTTTCTTTAGTACTGAACTGAATAAGATATTTCACATAAAAGACATTTACATATAGTCCACAAGTGAAAATAATAGTTGAATTTATAAAAGTGACCCCGTTCAAAAAGTTTACATATACATTCTTAATACTGTGTTGTTACCTGAATGATCCACAGCTGTGTTTTTTTGTTTAATCATAGTTGTTCATGAGTCCCTCTTTGTCCTGAACAGTTAAACTGCTCACTGTTCCTCAGAAAAATCCTTCAGGTCCCATTTTTGTGTATTTGAACTCTTTCCAACAATGATTGTATAATTTTTTTATTCCATCTTTTCACACTGAGGACAAATGAGAGACTCATATTTAAGTATTACAGAAGGTTCAAACGCTCACTGATGCTCCAGAAGAAAAAACTATGCATTAACAATGTACAGTCTTATTATTTCAATTTTATTTTGTCTTCTGGGAAACATGTAAGTATCTTCTATAACTTCTGAAAGGCAGTACTAAATGAAAAGCAAAATATGATATTTAGGGAAAATATGAAAAATGTGCTCATCTTCATTCTTTTCCAAAGTTTACACCCCTGGGTCTTAATGCATTGTTTTTCCTTCTGGAGCATCAGTGAGTGTTTGAATCTTCTGTAATAGTTGCATATGAGTCCCTCAGTTGTCCTCAGTGTGAAAAGACAGATCTCAAAATCATACAGTCATTGTTGGAAAGGATTCAAATACACAAAAATGCTGAAAAACGATTTTTCTGAGGAACCCTGAGCAGTTTAACTGTTTAGGACAAACAGGGACTCATGAAACAAAATTGTGGGACCTGAAGGATTTTTCTATTTTTATTATTATTTTTTTTTTTTAAATTATGAATTAATTCTTCTTCTATTGTTTTTTTTCTTATGCTGCTTCTTATTCTTGTTGTACTGTATATTTATTGGGTTTTTACATCAGGTGAGTGTGGTGGTGTCCCTCATCACAATGATTGCTCCTTCAGCTTTTGAGTTAGTGGCTCAGTTGGAGATGTACCACCCCAGAACGAGTCTCCGCTTCCAGCTTGCCAGGTCAGAAAGTCACTGCTTGAACACTCTTGTTGCTCTGGTTTGCCTCTACCTTTTTATATCATGTTTATTAAAAGGAAAATATGTGGTGTTTTTTGTTTTTGTTTTTTGTTTAGAGTTCTGGTTTTGTACCTTGGAAACCTCTACAGTTTGATTATTGCCCTCCTGGATAAAGTCAACAGTATGAGCTCTGCTGTGAGTCACAGTTTCATCCATAATTCTGAACCTTTTCTCTAGATTTGCATGATTAATTGAAATAAAATTATACTACTAAAATTAAAAATACAAATTATATTCTTACCATTATTTTATTTTATTTTATTTTATTTTGTTTTATTTTATTATTGCTAATAGTTTTTTATTTATGTACACCACCAGTCAAATGTTTAAAGATTTGTAATGTTTTTTTTAAAGAATATCCGTAATATTTTGAAATATTTTTACTACTAAAAATAAGTATTCTATTTGAATATATTTTAAAATGTAATTTATTCCTGTGATCAAAGCTAAATTTTCAGTGTAATATTTAGTGTCACATGGTCCTTCAGAAATCATTCTAATATGCTGATTTGCTGCTCAAGAAACATTTATTATTATTATTATTATTATCATCAGTATTTAAACACAGTTTGATAAATAGAAGGATCCAAAGATCAGCTTTTATCTGAAATAAAAATTATATATACTATACCATTCGAAAGCTTGGACTGATTTTTTTTTTTTAATTATAGAAATAAATACTTTTATTTGGCAATGATGCTTTAAATTTATCAAAAATGATGATAAAGACATTAATAATGTTACACAATGTAATGTGTTTCTGTTTTCAGATAAATGCTGTAACATTATAATAATAATAAATGTTTTTTTTTTTTTGAGCAGCAAAACTGAATATTAGAATAATTTCTGAAGGATCATGTGACTGGAGTAATGATGCTAAAAATTCAGCTTTGAAATAGTAATAAATATATTTTTAGGGGCCAAGCACTGTAGGTGCAAAGGCACCTATTGTTTTTGTTAGCGTTATTTTTCTTCCGCCGCGTTTCTATGGCAGCCCATAGAACCAATTTGCGGGAAAGTTGTTTTGATTTGGCAAACTGATAGAGGACAGCCTCAACATTAACTGTAGCAAATTTGGAGTCTCTGACTCAAACTCTCTAGCGCCACCACTTGTCCAAACTTTCACTTTTTGTATGCTAATAACTTTTGAACCATAAGCCACAGAAACAAAATTATATTTTTCTCTGAATCCTTGGCTCATGGCGAGTCGAATGGACACAAAAATTTAGTAACAGTAAGGTTTCGTTTTTTTTCTATTTTTAATAGTTCGTAAAACCTACTTTTTCAAACTCGTCCTAGACGGTTTGCCTGATTTTCACCAAAATTGGCTCAGATCATCTTCAGACCATGCTGGCAAAAAGTTATGGAATTCAAGTTGATTGTTTCGACAATAATTACAAAAATGTTCGGAACTATGCCCTGAATGTACACAAAAAATTTGGGAGCGGCACCACCTTGTGGTTAAAAGTTATAATTAAATTTAAAAAAATGCTAATAACTTACATTAGCCTATTGTAATAAAACTGAGTTTGATATATTCCTTGGATCATGCCAAGAACACTGATACCAATTATGCCAATATTGGCTGAACTTCCTGTCTGCCATTTTGATTCATGTTGAAAACCTAATTTTTCGAACTCCTCCTAGACCATTTGTCCGATTTTCACCAAATTTGGCTCAGATCATCTATGGACCACGGTGACAAAAAGTTATGGAATTTGTGTCGATATATGAAATGGTTTTCGTTTAACGCATCATTGAATTTGTCGGAACGATGCCAAACTGCATCGGCGGCTGTATCTCTGCAAAGGTTTGAGATATTTACACCAAACTTTGTATGTGCTGTTGTCACCTCACAGTGACCGTGCAACATCAATTCGGTAACAGCACCACCTATTGGTCAAGAGTAATTAACCATTCATTAACCATTAATTATGCAGC
Organism: Cirrhinus molitorella; assembly: GCA_033026305.1. Classification (NCBI taxonomy): domain Eukaryota; kingdom Metazoa; phylum Chordata; class Actinopteri; order Cypriniformes; family Cyprinidae; genus Cirrhinus; species Cirrhinus molitorella. Next base: position 7,820,255 of record CM065118.1, on the reverse strand, counting down.
TTTCAAAAATGCTAATAACTTTTGATTGCGTTAGTCTATTGTCATAAAACTGGTCTCAAAATTTTCCTTGGGTCATGCCGACAACATAAATACCACTTATGCCATAGTAAGCTGAACTTCCTGTCCGCCATTTTGATTCATGTTGAAAAACTACTTTTCCAAACTCCTCCTCAACCTTTGGTTCGATTTTCACCAAAATTGAATCATGTCATCTTCAGACCATGCTTATAAAATGTTATGGATTTTGTGTCGATAGACAAAACCGTTTTCGTACAGTGCCGCTACAAATGTTAGGCATGGTGACAAAATGAGTTTGAGACTATATCTCTTTAAAGCTTTGACATAATTGTACCAAACTTTGTGTGTGCCATTGTCACCTCACACAGAACACAACAAAGTGATTTGATTACAGCGCCACCTTCTGGCCGAAAGCGATAAGCCATTTAATCCTATTACTGAAAGCTGTATTAATGATTTTTCAGCCATTTCACTTACAACCATCCTGTTATGGCATTTGTTACTCATTGTTGCATTTGGTCTGATGTGCCATTTTACGCTTAGCTTCCCTTGCTTCCCTTGCCTTGTGCTTGGCCCCGTAATTGCTGCTTGCAGCTATATTTTTAAATATATTCAAATAGAAAAGGGTTATTTTAACTAAAATATTAAAATGTTAAATGTATAAAATGTTACTGTTTTTCTGCAAACAAGCAAGCAGGGCTCCACAATTTTTTTTAATTGTATATGTTTCTAAATAATTTTAGATTCCTGTGAGTCCAGGAAACGTTTCTGACTCGACATCATACCTAGCGACTATTTCTCAGCCTACTGAGGACAACCTGTCCACCATTGTCCCGGATATCACGGAGAAGCGCAACAGCACGCTGACTCTTCTGGACCTCAATAACAGCATGACCACCATCAAGAGCACCATGTCCTCTGGACAGCCAATGAGAATGCAGTCTCTGCTAAACCAGACCGTTGTCTTTTACAACACCAGATCACAGCAAGACCCCTGCTGGGAAACCTATGTCGGCCAGGTACTCGTTCACAAAGAAATCTTTGCTCTCTGTTCCAGGGCTTTTTTGTCTCCACACCTGACTGGAGGATACAGATGAGCTCTTTATAGGCACTAGCTATAGAATTATCACATAGCGTGTGTTTAGCATGTTTAGTTCACTGCTAAACTAAAGCATCATTGTTATACCAAGTAAACTATTTTTTTTATAGTCGTTGATCCAGTCAATTCCTGATATATAAAATATAGTGATTTTTTTTCCACTCTGAAAATCTGACCAAGCAAAATAAAGCTCCTAAAAATATATGTACACTGCTTTTTTTTTTTTTTTTGAAAAAAGTCTCTTATGCTCATCAAGGATGCAATTATTTGATTTAAAAAATACAATAAATATAGTTATATTGTAAAATATTATTACAATTTCAAATAACTGTTTTCTGTTTGAATATATTTTAAAATGTAATTTATTCCTGTGATGCAAAGCTGAATTTTCAGCATAATTTCTACAGTCTTCAGTGTCACATGATCCTTAAGAAATCATTCTAATATGATTTGTTTATTGTTACGAATGTTGAAAACAAGCGCTGCTTAATTATTTTTGTGGAAACAGTGTTGCATTTTATAGGTTTCTTTGATGCATAAAAAGTTAAAAAGCATTTTTTTAAATAGTAATTTTTAAAAGTGTAAATCTTTTATATAAATAGATTTACTGTCACTTTAGACAAGTTTAATTTGTCCTTGCTGAATAAAAGTAATAATCTGTTTCTAAAAAATAACATTTTACTTCCAAAAAACCCAGTGAAATCATAAAATCTTATGTAAGTCACAGCTAAACATTTCTGAATTTCATTGCATTAGATACTAAATCTAAAACACATATATAACATTAAAATATATAAAAGTGCCATCTCCTGTAGAACTAATGCCACTTTTCTGAGGCACTTTTTATCTGAGACCCTGGAAAGCCAGATATAATTCATCACATTAACAAATGAATTAGCTTTTTGTCTTTGTTTTAAGCTATGTATTTATTGTTTCATATGTAGAAACTTAACCTAATTTTGTCAAATATCTTTTTCTTTTTGGTGAAAATAACTTTTTTTTTTAGTGTGGATAGTGTCTGTGAGATCTATATAAATGCATTACACAGAGCATTCAAGCTAGCAGACATGCTTAGCATCCTCCAACTTTGGCACTATCTTGCCTTTGAGTAATCTAATGAAGTATCTCAATTGCAGGCTACATTGTTTATTAAAGGCATTATTGTGACAAACAGTGTAAACATGTTTCCCTTTGGAGGAGAGGAATATGGAAACATGGCTTGAAATATCCAGGCCGGCTTTTATTTAATGAAAGTGCTGTCAGCGCTGTCTTTCTCTTGGCTTAGATTCAAAGGTCTGATTGAGAGTGTTGATTTTGTTTATCTTATTTACAGGAGATGCTAAAGCTCTCCATCATTGATATGATCTTCACGGTGGCAAGTATTCTGCTCATTGATTTCATCCGAGGACTGGTGGTTCGATACTTAAGTGACTGCTGCTGCTGGGACTTGGAGAGCAAGTTTGTAAGTCAGTCGCTTCTTTTCAAAAACACACTTTCAGAGATTTTTCAAGCAGATTTAGGAGTGATCTGCACCTGTTGAAATTTTCAAGTCACATTTTTAAACACTATCAACTAGCACGATGTTGGATTTTTGCCGATATCCAATATGCTGATAATTTTCATCTAATTTCGGCCAAT